>JAUELO010079143.1:0-18376 GCA_032357855.1 Amphibolips quercusostensackenii | reverse complement strand
GGACTTTTCAAGGACTACTTCAACCGAATGCACAGCAGGGGTGACTTAGAGCTTCATAAAATTTTGTATTCTAACATTGACTCTGCAAAGTCAGAGTTGTATGTCTTGGAAAATAAAACGAGATGCAATTCCATTATCTTACGACCTGTCTATGCTAGGATTCCAACCAAAATTCCACCACATTTAATCACCCACCATCCAAATTGTCGCACGAAATCTTAAATTTTGCAGGTAATAGTAATTTTCTCAGAGTCTTAGTGAAAATATTTTAACAGATGGGGCAGTTATTATTGAATAATATAATATAGGTTTGCCATTAACCTTACTATCTTCTTTAATTCCTCAGGTGCAGCTAGTGAAATTTCTAGTTTGCTTCTTATTCTTACCCGATGACAGCAGTTTCTTTTAGCAGGAAGAGTTTCATAATTTTTTTGCAGGACATGTTGATTTCAGATGCAGCTAATCATTAGTTCAATCTTGATCACTTGCCTCTTTGTGGTAAGTTTTTTCTCTTTATTTGAATATCGAATTATAACTTGATGAATTTTTATGAGTACTTTATAGTATAACTGATAGCAGATTCTTCCTTAGAGCTCAAGAACTTTTTAGTTTATCATCTACGCATCATCCATGTAACGCATGACTTCAAGTATACTCATGTTTAGCATTCAATTTGCAAACCTACAATGGTAGGTCAGACAGAGCGCGCTGCTTAAACATAACACGAGTTTTGAAGTCATGAACTTTGTGACCATGCTTGCTGAAAATCAATCTAAGGACTTCATAATTCAATCCTTCTGCTGCCAGTTCATTATATTTCAAGGGCTAATTCAACCGAATGCATACCATGGGTGAATTAAGGCTTTATGAAATCTCGCATTCCAACATTGGATCTGCAAAGTCAGAGTTGTATGTCTTGAAAAATAAAACGAGATTTAATACCAATGTCTTCCGACCTGTCTATGCTAGAATTCCAACCAGAATTTCACCACATTTAATCACCCACCATCCTATTCGTGGCGTGAAACCTTAAACTTTGCAGGTAATATTAATATGCTTGAAATCTTTGTTTAAATATTATTACAACAGATAAGGTAAATATTGGTAATAATTATGAGATAGGTCCGCATTAATTTTGCGATGTTCTCCGCTTCTTTGCGTTTCGCTAGTGAAGCTTCTACATTTTGCTTCTTAATCTTATCCGACGGCAGCAGTTTTTTTTGACAGCGAGTAGAGTTCCTTCTCTTCTAAAAGAGCTGTTCATTTTAGATAGAGGAAAAATCGTCAGTTAAATCTCGAACACTTGCCTCTTTATGGTAATACTTTGCCCTTTAGTTGAGTATTATATAATGCATATATTTTTTTGATTTGTATTACAATCTTAGCAGACTTTACCTTGGAACTCAAGAACTTGCGGATTATCATCTACGCAATATCCCCGAAATGGATGACTTCAAGTATACTCGTGTTTAGCGTTCACTCTGCAAAGCTACGATGGTAGGTCAGACAGAGCGCGCTGCTTAAACATAACACGAGTTTTGAAGTCATCGTCTTCGTAACCAGGTTTGCTGAAAACCCACTTTAGAATGTCATCAATTAACTTATTCGCTCTGCAGAGTTCGAGCTGACATTGGTCCAGAACCTGTTGAACTGCTACCAGAATTCCACCGCATTACACTATCCACCATCCACCATCCAAATAGGAGCACTGAATCGTAAAATTTTTAGGTAATAGCAATTCCTGCAGAGCTTTAGTAAAAATATCAATAATAATTATTATTTTATGTTAAATGAAGTAAAAATCATGATTTTGAAATTGAAATACTTTTGTTGACTAAGGTACAAAAAATATAAAAAATTTTATTTAGAAAAAAGAATTGTTCTTTAAAACTAATTTATCATATACTTCTTCCAGTTTTACTTATGCACAATGTCACGATCCTGGAATATCCTGACAGTATCCAAACTACATTTTTGGTTGATGTCTGCAGGTAAAAATAAGTGAATTCGCCCGCTTTTATGTGCCATTCCCCTCACAATCCGTAATTTTGCGACCACTTACAATACAACACAACAGTTATTCTTTAAAACACCTATTTCTGAAGACGTTAATACATTAATATTTTCAATCGCAGACCCTAAAAATATCCTCTAGTTCAGGGAGTCAAAGAAATCTGAGCCTAATATTCTTAGGTATTTTTAAGTACGTCTCTTAAATTTTTACTCACTGAGATCGTAGCTAATACATTATCTCCACGAGGCAGATGCGATCCGCATACCGGATGCATCCGGATGCTGCTTTTTAACGAAGATTTATCCCGGAGATTATCGAAATATAATGAATATTATATAAGAACCCAACCATCCCTGAGCAGATAGGATCTGAATTCCTGGTGCACCCGGTTGCTGATTTTCAACTGCAAGTTATCCGGAAGGTTATCGCGATACATTAAACCTGAAACAAGAACCCAAATTTCCAGAGGAAAATGGGATCCGAATTCCCGGTGCACCCGATTGAAAATTTTCAACCAGAAGTCATCTAGGAGGTCATCGGAATACATTAAATAGACAATAAGAACCCAAATTTCTAGGGAGAAATAAGATGCGAATTCCTTGTGCACCATATTGACGCTTTTTATCTACACATCTTCCGCAAAGTTATAAGAAAACACTAAATCTAAAAAAAAGAGCCCAACTTTTCCAGGGGAGATAAGTTTCGGATCCTCGTGCAACCGATTGATACTTTTTAACCACAAGTAATGCAGGACAGCAAGTCATTCGGGAGGTCATAGAAAATAATTAGTATTAAAAAAGAACCAAACTTCCTCCGAGGAGATGGGATTCAGATACCTGGTGTACTTTATTGACGCTCTATAACGACAAATCATAGGTGAAATTATCAGGGTGAAACATTTATGATCTATTGGCAGAAAAACTATGTTCTTTTCTGTTCAAAACGTTACCGTTGTCTTTGAAAAAGCTTGAAACGATACACTGGCCTTAATAAAATTAAAGAAATATCATCATAGTCTTCATTTCATAATTTCAACTTTGAAAAGTTTCAAAGTTTTTTTTCGCATGTTATAAACGACACGCAGGTCTAAATAAATTTGGCGAAAATAAAAAACTTGACTATGTGTTTAAAATAAATTTTCTTGAATAAATGTTCAAAAAAAACTGTAAGGTTAACCTAACCTCTTCTTGATGAACATTCCAAGTTGGTACAAGAATATTATTTAAATTCTGACTTGGATTGTACTTTGCAGAGTCCAAATAAGAATAACGTTATAAATTTTTATAAGAATGGGAAAAAAGTAAAGAAGGTAAAACGTTTTTTGACGCGGATTGAAAACTCTAAATTTAATTTACTGCTGCCAAAATAGGTTATCATTGTTATTATCGATCCTCCAAGGGAAGCGTGCGTCGGCATTTACTGTGCAAATTTTAAACTCTGTTTGATCGATCTCCAAAACTTAAAAAATTAGAAGTCTTTGGACTCAGAAAAGATTCTCTTTGACGAAGATTCTCTTCCCTTAAAATACAAAAGATTTTGGACATAATGCGTTCTTCTGCTTTAGAAAAATGTATTCTTTAAGAATGTAAGTTATGTCTAGGTGGTAAAGGTTTAACAAGTCAAGAGCTTAGCATCTCAGAAGAGGTTGCTTGTATACAAGTTACTTTTGCCTCATGGAACAAAGACGATTTAGAAAAACGCAAAAATTTTTTTAATTTATTTCTGGAGGAACTAAGACATTGCACAAAGAAAACAAATGTACATTAATACGTGGAAGTCATTCAAAGAAGGAAATAATCAGAGTAGAAGAAGAAGCAAAAGGTAATCCAAGAAAAATTCTTCTTCTGTTCACTTCAAAAACCGATTTCAATTTCACGAGTTATCAGAATCACCAGTTTATAAGAAATGGGCTTTTTGCTGCAACCGGGCACGGAAAAGGAGCTTGTGATGAAATCAAGGGAATTTAAAAATATTTAACAAATTTTTGACGATTGAAAAGGCGAGAGTGGAAGAAAGTTCTGTCTATCCCAGAAATACAAAAATGGCACATGTGGAAGATGGAGATTGATGAAGGTAATATCAAAACTGCTCACACGGCTAAAAATACTAAATACGATTAGGTTTTTAAATTATCTATAAAAGCCATTAATTCCTTTACGGATCCCGACAATTCTAATAAAGAATCTGAATAAATAGATCATGAAAATCTAAAAACTTGCTCCCAGGTATTATCCATCAATTTTTTTAACAGATATTCGAACGAAGTTTTTGTACATTATTGAAAATTATCAGGATACATTTGAAATATATTCAAATACATATATTAAATATGAAAACTTTTTAGTCAAATAATTTCTTGGCTTGACATTATTCCTGTATCTTAAATCGCTTTTTGTAGAACCTCCTTGACTGTAAAAAATATTTTTTATACATTTTTTCGTATCTGTTGTTATTTGCAAAAAAAATGCAAAAATTTGATTACGTGAAAAAATTTTTTTGGCCACAAAAGTTATTTAGCCCGCATGAAACTCAGAAGGTATTTTCCTTATGATAGTACAAATTCAAAAAAAAAAAAAAAATTTGCAAACAATATGAATGTGTTTTTAAAAAAAAAACCTTAAATATCTCAATAGGGTCAAAAATTATATAACTTTACACACCAAATTTTGGGATTTTTAAAGAACAAAGCATAACATTCAAATACGCATAACTTTGCAAAAAAAATTTTGTCCACACAACGTAAAAATACGTATCGCCTGATTTTCTCTGAAAAACAATATATGTTTTCCCCGACAGGTTCTGCGACTTCAAGTGTAGAACCTGCCTGATTTCAAATGGATTCGGTCCCAAATTAAATATTAATTTTGAATTTTTAAAAACTTACTCTTGATATTTGTTGATTTCGGAGTGTGATAATACAACAATGGTGTGTTTGGAGCAGCATCAGATATGGCTTTCAAGTAACTAATTAAGTGTTTTTCATCAAAAGGTTTAAAGTACAGTTCTGGTAACGCCAGTAAAGAACCAACTTTCATTTCTTCTGCATGTCTTGCCTAAAAAAAAATTGATCATATGTACCTACTTTTATCTTAGGGGCCGCCCATAAAATGCATTACCAATTTGAGGGGGGAAGGGGTCCTCCGAAAAATACGGAAGTGACAGGGTAGAGGGATAGAGGGGGTCTAGTGGAAGTTACGTTAAGAAGTTAAATAACGCTTAGTACGTTTCCTGATAATAAATTTTAACAAGGTTTGTGAATTTTGATAAAGATGGCCCTGCAATAGTACAGTTTAATAATAACTTGATAAGTTTTAAAATCACTTTCATATTCCAGACCTAATATTTTTTCCCCTTTTTCCCTTTTTCTCCTTTTTAAAGTATTTTTCTTTTTCCCCCGGTTTTACTTTTTTCGTCAAAAAATCAACTACTGGATTGAAAGTCAAAGCACTTTGTGGAAAATCCATTTTCAGTTTAAAGATGCATCTCTTTGGTAGCCAATTCAACTGTTTTGTGAAATATTAGTTGTGTTCTTGTTTGATTTTTTTAAACAAACAGATAAATATTTAATTTATAGTAGAAGTGTTCTCTTTTGTAGTTGAAAATTTAACATTTCAGTTCAAAATTTCTCTTCTTTTAAGTGAAAATTCCTGTACCTTGTTGAAAAGTCGTAATTTTTTTGTATAAACTTAATTTCTTTTGTTAAAAAGTCATATTCTTTGCTAAAAATTCAATTATTTTGTTTAATTTTAAATCTTGTATCAAAAATTTATTTGTTTAAAGATTCATCACATTAGTCGAAAATTCATCTTCTCGGTTAAAAATTAAATTATTTTTCAAAAAACCCTTTTTTTTAAATTAATTTTTTAAACTGAAAATGCAACTATTCAATGTTCGGCTTAAAAGTAATATTTTTAGGTAAAAATATATATTGTGTAGTTAAATGTAAAATACTTAGTTTAATTTTCTTTTTTTTTAAGTAATCTTTTTGGTTAAAAATTCATCCTTTTTTTTAGGAACTCAACAATTCAATAGAAAATCAAACTATTTGGTTAAAAATAAACTTTTTTGTTAAAGATTGATTTTTTTTTTTTTTGAAAATTCATATTTTTATTTGAAAATTTATATTTTTACTCAAAAATTTATATTTTCATTACAAAATTTATATTTTTATTTAAAAAATTTATATTTTTATTTAAAAATTTAACTAATTTGGTAGGAAATACTACTGTTTAGTTAAAAATTAAACTATTTATTTGAAATTTAAATTGCTTCCTAAATAATTCGTCTTTCTTACCACGAAATTTAACAATTTAGTAAAGACTATACGTCTTTTGATGAAAATTCGTTTACTTTCTGGTAAACAATTATTTGTGTTACCTGAAAATTAAACTTATCTTTTTCTGGTTAAAAATGTATTCTTTGGAAGTTGAAAATTCAACTATTTGGTAGAAAGTTCGTAGTTTTTGTTAAAAAATTAATCGTATTTGTCGAAAATTCATCTTTTGGGTTGAGGATTCAACTATTTTGTTAAAAATTATTCTTTCTTGATTAAATTCAACTTGTTGAAAATCTGTTTTTCAAGTTGCAAATCAATTTTTAAAATGAAAATTTATTCATTCAATTTTTGGCTAAGAACTGATCTTTTTTGCTTGAATTTCAACTGTTTTTTTTAAACATTCGACTGTTTGTGCTAAAAGCTTAACTCTTTTTTCAAAAATTCGTCTTTTTGGGTAGAAAATTAATCTTCTTCGTTAAAAATTCACCTATTTAGTTGAGGATTAAACTAGTTTGTTAAAAATTCCTCTTATTTTGTTAAATTCAACAGGTTGAAAATTCTTTTTGTTTATTGTTAAATATTACTTTTTGTGAATAAAATATTTATTATTTCGTTTTTAGCTGAAAATTCACTTTTTTATATAACAATTAAACTTTTTGATATAAGATTTATGTATTTTGTTATTATTTCGTTTTTTACTTAAAAATGTATCTTGTTGATTGAAAATTCGACCATTTGGTTAGAAATGTAACTGGTTTTAGTTAAATTTAATTTTTCTTTTGTTTTAAAATTCGATTATTTGGTTAAAAATGCATCTTTGTAAGTTCAAGATTCAACTAGTTTGTTGAAAATTTAATTATTGTATTGAAAATAATACTTTATTCTTTAAGTGATCTTTTTGGTCGAAAATTGGTGAAAAAACGCAAAATTAAATTAAAATCCGTTTCTAGCCAGTGGCTGTGTTATTTTTTTTGTGGAAATAGAAAAGCAAAATTATTATTTCACAAAAATTATTAACAAATTAATAAGCTCATTAAATTAATAGTCAAAAATTATTTCGCAAAATTTATTGAATTATTTACTTATTTTACTTATTTATTTGAAATATCTAATTAACCATTATTTCAAATTCTTCTCCTACGTTAAATTAAAATATCACTGAATCGTATAATTTATGTGAACAAATTTAATAATTTATTCACTTATTGTTAATAAATTCAAACATAAATCCGACAGTAATACATCTTTCATGAGGAAATAATAATTAATTTTGCCAAATTCTGCTGATGAAAGAAAAAATAAATTAAAAATAACTTGAAAATAAATTTTAACAGATCTGTTAAATTGCAAAAAATTATTTACCAATTCTATAACATCGGGAAATGGGGCACCTCCAATTTGAACCATTAAATGTTGTTTCGTCATTTCTACAGCTTTCACCCAAGCTTCTGTTAGATTTTTTCTTTCATGTACACTTAATGCTGGTCCCTCTCCAATTGAACCAGCAACTGTTTTATTATTATTATTATTATTATTATTATTTTATTAAGAAAATTACTGAAATTATTCTTTCATTTTATCTTTTAAGTATGCAATGTAGAGCAAAGTAGGGGAAATGAGCAAAGAGGAAGTATGTAAAGTAATACAAATAGGGAGAGGGCAAGTATTGGAAATACGGGAAATGAGAGGAGGGGAAAAGGAGAATTTTGGCAAAATAATGGAGTGGAAGTAGGAAAATTTGAGGAAAATAGGGAGAGGCAAGTATGTGTAGTGAGATGAAATGTTGGAAAATGATGGGAAGCAGGGGAAATGATTAGAAATAAGGATTAGTATAAGGAGGAAAAGTGAGGGCCGGAAAAAGAAAGGAGTGGAATCCAAGTGTCAGCTCAGGAGGGAAGGAGTGATGAGGAAGAAGTAGGGAAAATGAGAATAAAGAAAAATAAGAGGGAAGGGAAGTAGGAGAAGCTATGTGAATAACGGGGGAAGTACGACAATTGAGGTGAAATTAGGAGAGGGGAAGTAAAGAAAGTAGGGAAATCAATAGTTATTAAGGGAAAATGAGCGAATAGAAAGTGCGGAAAAAGAGGGGAGTGAGGGAAATTACAGGGAATAGGGGGGAAAGAGTAGGAAAATTATGAAATGTACAGTATAAAAAGTAAAGGAAAATAAGCGGAGAGAAAGTTGGAAAAGTAAGAGGAAGGATGAAAAATGAGGAGTACGTGCAGGTGAATTAAGGAAGCAGGAGTATGAAAAGTGAGGGAAATGAAGAAAAATATAGAGGGTAGTAGGAAAAATCAGGGCTGAAGAAGTATGGGAAGTGATAAAAAATTTACGGAGGAAGGTGGGGGAAGTGACAGAAATTGAGTCGAAGTAGGGGAAGCTAGGAGCGAAGGAGCAAGGGGAAGTCAGAGTCGGTAAAGCACGGAAAGTGATGGGTTATAAAGGGAAATAAGAGAAATGAGAGAAGTAAGTATGGTCGATAAGGGGAAATAAGGGAAGTGCTAGTAGAGAAAATTAAAGAAATGGGGAAGGCGAAATAGGGAAATAAGTGACGGGAAAGTTGAGAAAATGGGGAAACAATGGAAGGGGAAGTAGGGGAAATAATGGGAGGATGAGTAGGGGTAATGAGGAGATAAGGGAATTAAAAGTAAGTGGAATAGGAAAATCAGAAAAATGGAATGAGGGAAATTAAGTAAAAATGAGGAGTTGGGAAGAAGGATAAATAAGGAGAAATAAATGTGGGGAAAGTGGGGGACGCGGCAGGAAATAAAAGGTGGGTAAGCAGTGAAAGTCAAGGAAAATGAGAAAATGAGTGAAGGGAAAGTAGAAGGTAGTAGGCGATAAGAAAAAGGGAATTAGAAGAAATAAAATATTGGGGAAGTTGGGGGAATGAGGAAAGTGAAGGGGGAGAAATGAGGGGACTGCAAGAAGTGGAGGTGATTGTGAATGAGAGGAAGGAAGGTAAAAGAAGTGAACGCAAATAATAGGATAGGAAGCATGAGAAATTAGGAAAAGTGAAAAAGTGAGGGAAATTAGTAAAAATAAGGCAAAAGGAAATAGAGGTGTAAGAGTAAATAAGGTGGAAAAGGCGACTTGAGAAAAGGGGAAGTAGGGATCTGAGGTGAGGATAGGTAGAGGACGTTATAAGAAATAATAGTTAGAAGGGGAAATAATGGAAGAAAAAGTATAAGAAGGGAGTACTGGAATCAGGCGCAAATAAGAAGAGGAAAAGTAGGAGAAGTTGAAGAATTGATGAGTATAAAGTGTAAATTAGGGAAGGGGGAGTATGGGAAGTGCAGAGAGTGAGGTGAGTGATGCGAAGTATAGAAAATGAGCTTGGAAGAGTAAGGAAGTAGAATGGAAGTGTCAGCTGAAAAAGCGATAAATCATGAGGAAAAAGTAGAAAAATTAGAGGAAATATGGAAAGAGATGTAGAGAAGGGAGGTGAATGGAAAAAACGTAAGTATAGAAATTAAGGGGAACGGAAAAGGAGGAAGTACGAGAAGTGAGGGGAAATAAGGAAAGCAGGGGAAATCATAAGTAATAAGGATGGGCAGGGAAGGGACAGTAATAGCTGAGTAGGGAAGAAAGTGGAATCGAAGTGTCAGCTGGGGAGGCAAGAAATAATAAGGAAAAAGTAGGAAAAATGAGAGGAAATGTGGTTAGCCAAGTATAGGAACTGAGGTGAATGAGGGGAGGTGAAGCACAGGAAGTAAGTTAAATGAGGGCAAGTATGGAAAATTAGGGTAGGAAAGTAGGGGAAGTGAGGGAAAGTGAAAGGAAATAAAAAAATTATTATTAAATAATACAATGATAATATAATGAATAATAATAAATAATATTATTGTCAGTACGTACTGAGTACCCCCTTGAGTCCTTCTTTTGCAAGATAATTCGCATATTTCGGGATAACGGACAAATTTAGCGATTGTTTACTAAAAAATTGATGAAAATTATTTTAAAAATCATATTTATAAGAAATGATTGATGAATAAAATAATTGTAGTATATGATTTTCACTTTGCTGAAAAGCAGTTTTTCAAGAGATATGAAATAAAATATAAAAAAAGAAATATAGCGAGTTAAATAATAAATAATTTTAATTTAATTA
Organism: Amphibolips quercusostensackenii; assembly: GCA_032357855.1. Lineage (NCBI taxonomy): Eukaryota > Metazoa > Arthropoda > Insecta > Hymenoptera > Cynipidae > Amphibolips > Amphibolips quercusostensackenii. The sequence goes on along the minus strand of JAUELO010079143.1, from coordinate 7,975 downwards.
ATTACGCATCACGATTGAATGGTGTTAATACAGCAAAGAAGACGCTTATGAGTTTTAATTCCCCGACCTGAAAACATTTATTCAATTAAATTCATGAAAAACTTAAAGAAAGAAAATAAAATAATTTATGTCATTATAGTTTCTTATAAAAAAATTGAGAAAAAAGTGTAATTTTGTGCAATATTTACCAGCATCTCGATCAGCTTTTTCAATATTCAAGTCACACGAAGCCGCTGTGCTTATCCTCTAAAATTTTGTAATGTATGTCATTTTACGTGTCAACTTAGAAGAAAGAGATATTTTTGTTATATTCTTAAATCTATCACAGGTATTGTTTTACTAAAATAATTTTTATTTTACAGTGCATAACGCAACATACAGTGGATAATTATTGATCAAGAGCACAAATAAAAGAAAAATAATTAATTTTAATTTTAATTTATAAATAAGTATAGTGTTTAAACTACTCATTATATTAAATTAATAATTTCACATATATTAGTATTATTAATTGATGATTGGCCACTGTAAGTTGCATTATACACTGTAGTGAGGTTTCCCCTGTAATAAAAATGAAACGAGCATATAGCTGGGACATGGCAAAAATAATGGTGTCGTAAAAGAATTTTATTGCATCTGAAATTTGTTGCATGAATAATATTTGCAATAAAATTTTCAAAACCACCAGTTAGACGACTTATCTTTTAACTCGAAAATATAAATTTTTAACAAAAGAGTTCATTTTGAACCAAATAGTTGAATATTTATACAAACAAAAGGGTTTTCTGGCTTATAGATTAATTTTCTACCAAACTGAGGAATTTCCAACGAAAAAGGTACATTTCGAACTAAAGTATTTTTATTTTTTTTTATTTATTTATTTTTTTTCAGTTTTTAACATAAACAATACATTTTGATCCAGAATAATCGATTTTTAAAAAGCTGCTTCTAATCAAAAATGAGACAGTTAAATTAAATTACAGTTGAGTTCAGCTAGAAAAAGACGCCATGGTTGAATCCTTAACTTAAACAGATAATTTTCAACCAAGCAATTGCATTTTCAAACCTAAAGAAGATATTTTTATCAAGAGAGTAATTTTCAAACAGAAACCGATACGCTGTATTCTTACAATTATGAAAAATTTTTTGAAATTAATAAATTGTTTAAAAATCAGCCAAACTTATTTTAAAAGTTTTCCAAATATTTTGAAATTTTCCATAAAAATTAACCTTTTAAAATAAAAAATCTATTCTAAGATTAAAAATTTTTCAAATATTTTTTTATCTTCTCAAAACTTCTAAATTTTTTAAATCTCTTTTAAAGAATGGAAATTTTTCTAAAATTATTATAATTTGTTTTTATTATTTGAAGAATTTAACTATTTTGTTAAAAAGTTATCTTTTCTGGTCTAAAATGCAGCTACTCCGTTGAAAAATGAACTACTTTGTTAAAAATGCTTTTTTTGTTGTTGAAGATTCATCTTTTTGCTTGAGAACTGTTCCATTTTTAGAAAATTATTCTTCTTAGTTAAAAATTATCTTTTTTGACAAATGTTAAAATGTTGTTAAAAATTTCTTTTTTTCAGAAGATTTATCATTTTAGTTTCAAATTTATCTGTTTGGTTGGAAATTTAACTATTGTTTGAAACATTTGTTCCTTTGCTTAAGAATTGATTTTTTAAAACTATTCAGCATATATATATATATATATATATATATATATATATATATAATTAAGCAATAATTTCGGTCTAGTATATAAAATTCAAGTATGATAAACAGTGTTGGTTTCTATCATGGCTAATCTAAATTAAAGCCACTTGACAAATATTACCGAAATTAAGTAATTCATGAAAATTTTGTAAATTGTATTTCTATGAAAACTTAAATTCAGCAGGAATTTCTGTCCAGTATATAGTATTATAGTCAATCTGAAATTATAGATACTTGACAAATAAAACTGAGATGAAGTATTTAATGAAAATTGTAGAAACTATATTTTTATAATAATCTCAAATTTTATATTTTTTTAAACCTTAAATTCATCAATAATTTCTATCTAGTAATCTAGTAATCTAAATTAAGTCCACTTTCCGAATAATACTGAGATAAAGTGATTGCTGAATATTTTATTAATTATGCTCTTAAGAAAAAATTTGAAACTGCAAGATTTCCGTCTAGTGCCTGAAAGAAAAATATGATATACAGTATTGATTTTTATTATAGTTAACCTAAATTAGAGCCACTGACCAAATAATACTAAGATTAATAAGCTTATTACAATCTTACAAATTATATTTTTCTGAAAATTCTAAATTTAGCAACAGCTTGTGCCTTCTATGCTGAATGAAGATATGAAAAACATTACTCAAATTTTAAATACAAAAATACATTTGGTTATATTTAATTTTTTACTTTTTGATAATAAAAAGTAGATACAAAAATTGAGAAATGAGTCTTGCGTGAACCAAATTTAACAATTTAGTTCTTTAAGAAATACCTTATTGTTTCTTAAAAACCTATTTTGCGTTCTTAAACAGTTTTGAAATTATGTTTTTATGAAAGGTAATCTTAATTAGAGCTCTTCACCACATTATACCAACATTAAGTAAATCATTAAAATTCTATATAATATATTTTTATGAAAACCTTAAATTCAGCAAGAATTTCTGTCTAGTATCTGAAATTAGAATCTGATAAACAGTGTTCTAGTTTTAAACATAAAATTGAATTTGGTTTTATTATTCTTTTTTCACTTTTTGATGATAAAAAGTAGATACAAAAAAGGGTAAGTGAATCATGCATGAACTAAGGTCAACACATTATTTTTCTTCAAAAGTACTTCAGAGTGTTTCTTTAAAAATTGTTTTGTATCGCAAAAAAATTTTTGGATTCTTGTTTTCTACAAAAGTTAATTTAAATTAGAGCACTTTACCGAATAATACCGAGATTAAGTAATTTATTAAAATTGTATAAAATCATATTTTTGGGGAAATTTGAACTTAATAAAAATTTATATATCTATTGTTTACAAAACTTCTTATTATTAATTAGGTAATATATTACTTTTAAACTGTAAATGTGAATTTTATTTCTCATCAATGTTAATTAATAAATCGCCATCAGTGGCTTCTGCTGGTAGAAGCCATTGAACGATATTTATTCATTTCACCATTTAAACCAAAATAATTTCTCAAAATCAGTTATCTTAAAAGTGAATTAATAATAGATCGATAAAATCGTATAACAAAAGAAAATAGTGTGAACGTCATGCTGAAATCATAACCGCTTCTTCCTCCATTTTTTGTTTACGCGCAAAATTTTTTGGCCCATCTGGTTTTAAAATTTGTTTAATCCGTTATTCATACATATCAAAAGTCACTTAAAATTACTATTTACCTTCAAATGTATTTGTAAATGAAGAAACGCTTTTTATCTAAAAATGTCAATAATCACACTCAACGTCGAGATTCAAATAGATCTTCAGAGAGGAAACATCCCATTGGAAAAATAGTCGAAAAATTTGAAAATTCCTACGCTGCTTTTGGATGTCAAACTGAGTACAGGTAAATCAGCAAAGCAGCGAAAATTTTTTGAAAATATAGAAAGTCAATTTTCATAAAATAAAACCCAAACTTATATTTCTTGCTAATTTTTCATTAAAATTTTGGCTTCTATAAGAAGGCATGCTATGAGTTTTCGGCATGCTGAAATATTTTTGAGGTCAGAAGAATTATTTTCATAAAATCAAATTTTTGCATTTTTCTCAGAAAAAACGCATAAAAAAAAATATTAACATAAACATTCGCACATTTAGAAAAGTTCTACAAAAAATTTCTCTCGTGTGTTTTTTGTGATATCTTGAAAATTTTACGAAAAAATTTAGAAAATTTTCTTTTTCGAAAAAAAATCTCCAGACCACAAAAATAGCTTAGCCTCCGCATGAAATGAGAGGATGCCTTCGTTATACTAGTATCAATTTTTGAAAAATGTATAAAAAAGGTAAGGTTTTTTATTTATTTTTTTTTTAATATTAAAAACACAGGAGAAAATTTTTCTGAAAAACTCCGTTTTTTATTTTTTGCAATATTTTTAAAAAGTTTTAAGTTGTATAAAAGAGGCTTCATATTAGTTTATGCAAACTTAACCATTTCATAGGCTGAAAGAAATTTTTTTCTGGAAAAATGTAAAAATTCGATTTTATGAAAAAAAGTCCTAGCATCTAAAACGGTTTATTAATTTTGAATAAATTGACCCAGAATATTATAATGATTTTTTAAAATGCAAATTCACTTTTTATATTCTTACATAAATCACTGCGATTGGTAGTATAAGGTATAATTTTGGATTCAAAGTTTTTAATTTTTAAATATTTTTTAGTGGAAAACCCTTAAGTTTCGAGTGTTGTTAATTCCATTTACTAAAGCTAGTACTGATTTAATTTAAATAAGAAATTGTATTTAAAACTGTATGATTTTGAATGATTCAAAGTTAAAATAGTTCAATTTTAAATGTTCTCAATAAAAAATTTGTAAATGAAGAATCTTTGGATTTCAAATCATGAAACCCGTAAGATTTCGTTTTTTAAAATTCTTCTTCTGCGCAAACTTACACTCAAAATTTATCTTTTTAAATATTAATTCAGAATTCTTTATGATAAATTGGTTCAATTTTTTTTTTAAATAGACTTGTGAGATATAATATAAATTATGATATTTTAAACTTTTAGATTTATTTAGGAATCAATATAATTATTTTTCTAAACTTGAATTATTGTACAAGAGAAAACTGCCAAATGTAGATTTTGTTTTCGGTTTATGTTCTTTTGAATGAAAGACCTTTACCTGAATATCAATTTTCCAGGGCAGAGTTTGGTTAAAAACACTTCCAAATCGGACGGTAGCCGAAGCAGTGGTGCTTCGGCTTCGTACCGGGAATGTGGGGTGTTCGATTCTCGCTGTCTGCTTTTTTTATTTTTTATTTATCGAAATATTTAAGAATATAACTTATATTAATAATCTTCAAAACTTGTACCAATAATAATTTTTTTCTTGTATTTTTTTAGGGAAGAACCCGGCAATTTTTTAATTTCATCTTGCTTTTTGCAAACAAATTTATTTGATATAAATGTTATTATCTCTTTCACAATTATTATCGTTTGAATTCAAAATTGTAAATATAAACGACGCTTTTGGGCATAAGCAATTATAGAAAATAAATTTGTATTCGAAAAACGTTATTAAAAATGTCAATCTTTCTGTGAAAGAAGATATAAAAAATATATTTTTTATAATGTTTAGAGTTTTGCAATTCTGGGCAAAAACCCTAATAGTTTCCAAAGAGGAAAAGTGAGAAAAAATGGCGAAAAATTATAGGTGGGGAAGGAAGGGAAAATTATAAGAGGGAAAGTAGGCAAAGTGAGGGAAATCAGTCAAGGGTAAGTAATAGTAGTGAGGGGAAGTGATATAAAATGAGGGAAAATGAGGTGTTGACAAGTAGAGGAAATGAGGAAAGGAGAACTAGCGAAATTGGGGGGAATTTATAGGTGGAAAAATTATGAAAGAGAAGTAAGTTTATGTTAGCGTTAGTAGGGCATATTATTAAAAATGAGGGTCAGTAGGGAAGTAGAAGTGACGGCTAGTGAAGGGATTTAGGGGAAGCGGCGTGTTAGCTGCGAAAGCGAGGAGAGGGAGAAGAAGTAAAGGAAAAAGTTCAGGAAGGGTTGATCAAGGGATGAAGTGAGGGGGGAGTAGGTACAGTAGGGGAGCGTAAGTAGTAGATGTGGAGACTTGAGCGTCCCTTTTTTGTAACGGCGCGGCGCCTAATTTGACTATTTTTTTCAAGATTGTTGAAGGAAATTATATCTATAAATATTATAATAAATAAAAAAAATGCACGCAGTGAAAATCGAACAAGTAACCTTCCGGCTATATAGCCAAAGCGATACTGCCTGAGCCATTGCCCCATGGGAATTATGTTTCGCCTAACTCTATATGGCCTGTGGCGAATATTTCGAAGTCGATTTTCTCCAGAACGGCAAAAAAGCGCAGATTACTTCTTTGGCAAATTGTTACTCAGGTAATGAGCCTCTCTTATTTTACTCAGTGTTTCTTCACAATTTTTATTGAAGTGCATGTTTCGCGAAATCTCAATTATTAAGCAGCATCGATTTTTAATGGGATTGAGCGTCTGTTTATTCCATAAACATGGGTCACGGATGCTTATCGACAAGATTGTGGGCAAACATGAAATCTGTATGTGCGGAAGTGGGATCAAATTGTAGCTGGCTTACACGACGGGGTACGAGGGCACACAAGTTTCATGTATTTAGCCCAAACGTCCAGCTTATATCTGCTCAAACAGCAATTTGAGACTGCAGTTGTCTCACAATGATAGCCAATTAAATAGAGAAAGAAAAAGCTTTCCTCAAAGCAAGCAAATTTTGTTCCAGGTGCGAAACCCATACACAAAATCATAATAAGCTCAAGCATAATAATTTTTTCTTTCTGCAAAAACAGTTTGAACAAAAAACATGTTTTTGTACGGTATATGATGAAAATCTTACATGTTACACTTATTTTCCGAGAAATCTTAATTGTTTTTATTTACTTATTGTTTTAGAATACACAAAACAAAAACAAAATTTTTTTTAACCTAATTTAAAATGCATCTTAAAAATTCTACCTGTTTTCGCGAGTTCACATTTTGGCCGCATTGAAAAACAGATGGCGTGCTGCAGCGCAGCGAATCCCAATAATTTGTAAACTTTTTCACTCTTTACAAGAGGTGAAAACAATAGAATAATAGACAAGAACTTTGAATATCTTAATTGATGATTTAGGTTTTATTTCAAAATATAATCTTAAACTTTAAAGATTTTAAAATTTGTCAAATAGGAATCCTAAGGATTTAAAAATTATTTTTATTTTATTTTGCAGAATTTGAAAAAAAATTTGTAAAACTCCAAATCATTTCAAAAGATATTTAAAAGTGTAAAGAATGAAAAAAAAACAATTTGAACATTTGAATAGATTTCAACCAATTTTAAACAAAGTGTAGATTTTTAAAGACTTTGAAATCAAATTTCGAAGTTTTTTTAATTTTTGAAGGATTTACAGATAATAAAAAAATTTGCTTAAGATTCTGGGCAAAATTTTAATTGATTTTTCATTTTCAAAATTAATTTTAAGAATATATTTTACACTTAAAAAAATTTCAAAATATTTTTAACGAAATATAGATTTTTACATTCTCATCAGAGAAGGTATTAAATTTGTGTAAAATTTGACCGCCCTGTTTTTGTCAAATGTCCACGTTTTGAGGCCTCCCAAACCCAAAAAACAGGTTTTTGAAAATGTGTCTGGCTGCCTGTGTGTGTGTGTGTGTAGATTTTTAGTCTGATATCACGATAACTTTCGAAAGAATTGACATATTGCATTGGCCTTCGGTATACTTTTAAAGTGTCCTAAAATGAAGGCCAAGTTTGTTAGCCAGCCATTTTGAATGAAAATTAAAAAAGTAAGCGCATTTTAAAAATCTCTAAAAACACTTTTTTTCAAGATTTAAAAATTCTATGTGCAGTCATTAGTAGTACTTAAAAAAATGCTAAAAATTTAGCCTTTAGTTGACTATCATAAAAACTTTTTGAATTTTCTTAAAAAATCAAAAATTCAAATTTTGACCGCACAAAAAATAATAAAAAATCAAAAATTCCATTTTGCAGTTAAACTGTGCAGGATACAAAAAAAGATGATTGAACAAAAATTGTGTATTCAAAAAAGATCCATAAATTTTTTGCAGATCACTTTCTGATAGGACGCGTAGTTTTTGGTTTATTTGTAAAAGACTGCTTTAAAAAAGAGAAAAATTGAATTTTTAGACAAACGACGCAAGATACAAAAAAAATAAATAGATCAAATTTATTTACCCAAAAAAGAGCTTGAAATTTGTTCTTAATTATTTTTTGATAGAATGC
>JAUELO010079058.1:0-18378 GCA_032357855.1 Amphibolips quercusostensackenii | reverse complement strand
GATGGCACACGCATTCAGACGAACTGCTGTTCTTTGAATATTTATAACTTCCGAACCAGACAAATGTCCACTAACCTTTTTGTGAAATTAAAGATAAAAAAAATTATAAAAATTTGTAAAATATAATAAAATATAGCATATGCTCTTAAAAATCAAATATCCTCTTCGACTATCTATAAGTGTCTTACGGATATCATTTCTGATACTAATAATAATATTATTAATAATATAATTTTTTCTAATAATAGTATTAAAAAGTCTTTTATTGCATATATTCAGAATTGACGAATTTAAAATTGAAAGTCGGTGCCATGAAGAATCTATGATTGCAAATCTTAAAACTGAAACAACAAAAAACGTTTAAAACCAACTTCCTATAAAATACAAGTCCAAATGATGGAATAATTTACAAATCTCTATTCCTAAAATTAAAAGAGTTTTATATTCTAAATCTTGAGAATATTTTTCCGGTTTAAAGAATTATAATATGCTAACGTTGATTGCTAGAACTTCAAGCATGGTCGTCGGCATTTCCTCATCTTGAAGGCCCGTGCCGTTTTAGTATTCGACGTCGACGTGGCTGCACAAACAAAAATAGGACGTCAGTCTGGCCTTCCACTTTTCTTCGTTTACCCACGTCGACATTGAATACCAAGACAACATGGGGCCTTTGAAACGAGGAGATGCCGACAACCAAGATTCAAGTTCTAGCAATTAACATTGGTATTTTATAATTCTGTGAACTAGTAAAACTAGTAAAACTAGTTGAGCATCGAGTGACACCTTTTGTGCGTAATCCCTTGGAAGTATCAAATTTCACATCGTGAATCAAAAAGAAAAAACATGCACTTTCCACCATGTTCTGTGTTATGCACTTCACTTTCCATGTATTTTCAAAATATCAAAAAGCAGTTAAGCTTATAAAAAATATGTTTAAGTTAATTAAACAGCAAATATGACGCTAAGTGTTTCAACGACATTCGCTCACTCCAAAAATGGTATCAGTCTTTTAACCTTCGTATAAAATTTATGCGGAAATACTGGCCCCTCGTGACGGGTCATCTGCTTCTCTATGGATGGTTGAAATCAGTGACTACAAGATGACCGTATTGGTGATCACTGAAAAATATTTCAGTTATCCTAATAGTAGGCGTGATCTTATAAGAGTTAGACTAGATGCAAAATGAGAGCCTCTCTGACTATGTCGAAAAAATTATTTAAGGCCCTTTCGACCATTTAGAAGAAATGACACTTAAAATTTTGTCCATCCATTTCTTTCCGTGTGCTCATCACTTCCATCTGCAAGATATCATATAGGGATTTTTATTGATGAGTTTTTTCAGCGTAGCCTAAAAATTTGCTATTGGTCCAAAAACAATATGGATCAAAATTTCAACTTAGCAACCTAAGCTATTGCGCATAGGACCAGCAGAATTGTTGAGTAAAAATTTCTCAAGTGAGCTAACGATGTTTGACACTGAAAGAAAAATCAAAACTAAGCATTGGGAAATAATCCGCACATTAGTATTAAGTCAAGTTATAAAAAAGTTTGGTTAACAATCCATTTGTGTATTTACAATGCGCAATTAGAAATTTCTCCATTGCTTGATTGACAAATTATTCTTTTGTCAACTATTTGATGAAAGTTGATGAAAGTTTTAAGAGAAGGTGAAAAATGAATTTAATTACCAATAACATTCTCAGCATCGTGCTATTTGTTATTGTTGCAAATTTATACGATTTTTTAATGAACAGATTCTAATTATGCACTGTTCTACGTACGGAATAAAATTTGTTTTCCAATAGTGGAAAATCTAAGCGCTCAAGATACAAAAATCGTTTCAACTTTTTCCTCGCTCTTTGAACGTTCCACAGTGTCCTGAAATAGCAATTTATCGTTCATAATCGCACAACGGTTGCATCTACGCTTATAAAACAGAAATAATTTTCATCATATTTGTAAGAAAGAATAAGCATGATTTTAAATTTACTATTTTATAAACATTCTGATAAATAAACTTCAAAAAAATTAGTTTTACACAAAACTAAACTGATTTTTTCAAATGTATGTGATTCACAGTTGTCTTTAAAAGCATTTATATACTTGGAGCCACATAATCATGTATGATATAGATTGATAATAACGATTTATTCACGAAATAACAAGTTATATGATAAATATCACAATTGGTCGTTTAATTGTAGGAAAAAAGGCTTTTTTTCTTAAATCATTTTTGTGATAAGCCTAATAGTAACATTGAACCAACCACATTGATTAGCAATTGATATAGCTTTTTAGTACAAATAACTTTGTAGACAAAAACTATATGCTCTTGATTTTGGCATATAGAGTTTGGTAAATCAGGTTCAGTTCCCCCGAGTTTTTGTTCACAAAAATTTAAATTTTTCAAAACTGAATTCGAAAATTCTATAAAATAATATCACGGACGTCCCTCGACCCTTTTTTTAAAGGATAATAACAAAAAAAATTTATAGTGCTAAAGAAAAATGTTATGTGTGTGCACTATTTTGGGGTTAGGAACGATTTTCAGTTTACTGTCATTCCGATAATGTAGGTCTCTGTCGTACCGATGCTGTCGGTATCACTCAAGAATAATTATGGTGAGATAAAGTATGTTAATAGCCTAGCTGATAATGCAGAAATATAAATTTAAAATTTTCGGAAAAAGTTTTATTCGCGTTTTTTTAATCTTGTGTGAACAGACATCATTATCCACGATGCAAAATACCTAGCACATCCTGTTTGAGGAATTTTTTTCAGTTTGAGGTAATTTTTCTTGAAAATTGGTTTCAATTAGTCTGATCGTGATATTCTCAAGTAGTACATTTACATTTTATAAATAATGTCTTTTTTATAAGCAAATCTGCTCTTTGTACAATTTTTTAATGTCTGGGGTAGTTTTTTTGTAAATTTGTTTCATTTGGTACGCCCGTGATTTTCCGGAACAAAACACGGACATTTCATGAACAATGTGATTGCTATTAAGAAAATAAATAAACAAATTTGCTGCTTGTGCCACTTTTCAAAGCTTCATGAATTTTTTAAAAATCTTTTGCATTTGGTTTGCCAATTATATTCTGGAACAATTAACAAATTCGCTGTTTGTGCAAATGTTTTAAGTTTGAGGTACTTTTTCTTATGAATTAGTTTTAAGTAAGTATGCCAGTGATACTCAAGAGTAGTAAATTTACATTTTATAAAAAATGTCATTATTATAAACAATTTGCATAAGCAAGTTCACTATATGTGCAATTTTTTAAAGTTTGAGGTACCGTTTTTGAAAATTTGTTTCACTTGCTTTGCCAGTGATATTCCAGAAGAGAACACAGACATTTTATGAAAAATGTGATTGTTTCAAATAAAAGAAATAAACACATTTGCTGCTTGAGCTATTTTTCAGAGTTCAAAGTATTTTTTTCAATTTGTTTTATTTGGTTTGCCAATGATATTCCTGTATAGTAAATTCACACTTTATGAAATATGTGTAGGTTACAAACAAAAAGCATTTATAAATTCACTGTTTGTGCAATTTTTTAAGTTCGAAGTACTTTTGCCTTGAAATTTGTTTTAATTGATTTGCCAGTGATATTCTAGGACAGTTCGGTTACATTTTATGAAAAACTAGTCTACGCATTTGGTACTTTTTCACCGCTTTGGATATGTAACCCGGGTGTGTGCATACCCCGGGTAATCGGGGTATCCACACAACGGTTAATCAAATTGCGTGAATAATCAGGAATATGCAATTGATCAAATGAAGGGTGTTACGGAATATCTATGCAAGTGCAATTTAAAAAAAAAACATTTTTCATTAGGCTTATATTCATGTAGGATTCCGCTATTCCATTGAGCAGAAAAATTGTATAAAGTCCATGTACGGGACAATTTTTTGCTAAACCCAATTTGTTATACAATGTGAATATAGATTCTATACCACGTAATTTTGCACATGGACTATAATTCATCTATTAATTTTTAAGGTATCAGTTTTTCAACGAATTGATGATACAAAAATGTGTTTAAGGTATTAAAAAAATGTTTAAAATTGTTAGGAAAAATCCAATTTTCATTCATATTAACGATTTTATTAAATGGATTTGTCATACATCAGCTTTTTACTCGTCTTGTAACATTATTATGGTGTTTCTCAGATACATTTTATGTTAACAGTGTAAAAAAATCAATTTCAAAAATATAACTTTGAATTATGGTTCTCTCGTAGGCACCCTTTAAATGAGTCACACACATGCAAAGTGTGACAGCTTATTTTCAGTTTAAAAATTGTTTATCACATACATGCAGTGTGATTTATTGTATCCTTTGCAATCGATAGTATTTTCAAATCAGAAAGTTTGTGTTTTATAGGGAAAGGTGTTCAAAGTTCTTTGTTGTTTACAATTTGTGGAAAAAAGCGTTTTCACTCGTGAATTTTTTAACATATTCAAGAAATGGTGACGCGTATATTGTATACTTTTTTGATTCCCTGTAAATACCTTACCCCTAGACTTATTTCTTCCAGTCACACGCATGCAAAGTGCGATTAAAATCAGTTTTCTTTCGCGGTGAGCCTTAATCAAATTTAAACTAAAAAACTCATAACAGTTTGACATTTTTTGTAAAGATACAACTGTTGAATATACAAAGGGTTATATATTCTTTTCTGCAAAAGGTTATTGAAAATAATATCACTGGACTGTTTTTGCAAAATATTCTCCTAAGGTGATATTCGGATATTTTTGACATCCAAATAAAAAAATGGTGGGAGAGCGCTTTCTTCGAAAAAGAATTTATATTCTTATTTTATTAACTTCTGGATTTTAAATATAATAGGCTCCTTTGTACGTAAAAGCCGAGTAAAAAATTATTATAAAATTTTATTCACAAAATGAGAACTGTATACTCTATAGACGTTTCAGTATACAAAAAAAATCCTTTTATCACAGCAAAAGTTTTTGAAACATTTTGTTTATCACCAGCTCATCTCTTGTAAGTTTGAAAAAAACTTGTGAAAAAAATTTTGTACCTTTTTTTAAGTACTATTATGGCAACATAAAACAACATCCAATAAATATCTAACCTACAGGATCTCTCGGTTAAAGATGGTTGAGGCTTACCGTGCTCTGCAATTATTATGCATGTTTTAGACACGCTAAGAATGCCTGAATTTTTTAAAATACTTTTTGCTTAGCATATATAATACTGCATAGGAACATTTTTATGAGTATTGTCCTGCGGGTTCTTACTATTTGCCCCCACATTGAACGCGTCAAACACATTTCTATGCCATGAAGTGGAATAAAACACCTTATTTTGTAAGTGCTTTCTAGCTCTGTCAATTTGTTTTCACCAGATCTTCTTTATAAGATATTTTGAAGTTCATAATAGGGTCATTAGGCTCAATACTTAACACGCTAGGGCTAGGCGTGCTGACAAACAGGCAACCACTTTACCAACTGTAAAGTTCTGCCTGTCCGACTAAGAGGGCTAAGGGGCAAGAGTCGAAAGGACTATATTGTAAAGAACACCTTGATAAGTATTTTCACTCGAATTTATTTAAAAATTAATATTTATTACCCAGTAATGTACATTTTTTTAAGGCGTGGCTACACTCGGTGGACCTTTTTTAAAAATTCTGTCTAAAAATCGTAGAACTTTGAATCGGAATGACTTAGAGGGATGGTATTTTTTTCTAAGAAAAAGCCTTTATAAATAGAGGAAAATTATAGAGCAAGTCAAAAAAATTTTTTGACCTTGAAAATCTATGTCGAAAATCCAATTTAAAAAAAATCGTTTATTGAATACCAAAATCGCTTAGATTTAAAATTTTATGTGCTAGACATGTTTTTATATAGATTTTTGTATACCCAATCCGAATCTGACATGTAAATTATTGTAGGATAAAATCTGAAATGGCAGAGACAATATAACACTTAAATTGTAAAACGGAACCGATTTGACTAATATTTGCTACTAAGTGGTTTTCCGGGTCACTGATTTTTAATTTAAGATCAAAATATAAAAATTCAAAATAGCGGATCTAATATAGCGGACAAGATTGTAAAAGGAAAGTAGTTTGACTAAAAATCGCTACTCAAGGATTTTTTGGGTCGCTGACTTCAAATCCAGGGTCAACATTTGAAAATTAAAAATTACATATCCAATATAGCGGACCAAAATTATAGAACAAAATTGATTTGCTCAAAATAGCCTATAGGAGGGTTTGCAGGTCACTGATCATTTCATAACATCACAAACATTGACAAAAATTACATAATTGGAATCGAGGTATTTTGAATATAAATTAACTTTTATTATTTAAACTGAAGCCAATATTTAATTACATAACCTTAAAGTGAATAATCAATTTATGTACTTAACTGAAAAAAACTGAAATTGAATCTTTATGTAATTCAACATTGTGAGAAAAATCAAACAGCTAATAATATTTAATTAATTAGATCACAACATAAAAAGCAATAAACAGTTATTTTCATCAAAACATTTAAATCAATTTTTCTTTATATTTTTCCTTTGACTTTTATTTTTTTCAATTGAAATTATCAATACCCCTTTATACCAATTTTTCAAAAAATTAAAACATAATATTTAGTTATAATTTCGAAAGTTGAATTCATATATTTATTTAAGCATTAATCTATAAATTTTAACAATGAAATAACTTTCACATTACCCTTTTTTAAATTTTTACATTTATTTCTAAGAATATGATTCATTAGTAGCATTAGTGCTAATTTCAAAAAGAATAAAAACATATTTATACATATTTGATAAATTAACTTCAGATACCCATTTTACAACATAACACGTTTGAAAAATCATATATGAGTAGAATAGGGGTATTTTAAATATAAATAAACCTTAATTATGCAAATTATATCCAACATTGGCTTACAAAACCTTCTAGTAATTAATCAATTTATGTTACTTAATTTTATAAAAACTAAATTTTAATCTTTACTCAATGTAATATTGTGAAAAATTATTCATTTAATAATTAAATATTTATTTTGCAAAGAAAGAAGCAATAAACTATGAAGTCCATCAAAACATTCAAATGATTCTTACTGAATATTTTTTTTTTTTTTCGTTTATGAAAGTTTGATTTATTGATTATCTTTTGAACTTATCCTAGAAAATATAAGTTTTAATGAAATCAGTTATTACTTAAATAATTACTACACATCATAGAAGAATCAAGCTATTATTTTCATTTAAACATTAAAATAATTTGTAACTTATTTTTTCTTAATTTAACTTTAATTCATAAATATTTTATTTATTGACAAGACTTTCAGATGATTCCAGAAACTTTAGGTTTTAAGAGAATAAATGAGTAATTATATAATTATAATATATAAATAAATAATAAATAAAGTAACATAAATGATAAATTTGTGTTACTTAAAAGAAAACAATTAAAACTCAATCTTCATGTAATTCGATATGTCAAAAAAAATTATTTAGCTAATAATTAAATAAGCAGTTAAGAACATAAAAATCATTAAATAATTATTTCTATTGTAGCATTCAAATAATTTTTACCTAATAGTCTTCTGAAAATTTGAACTATTATTATCCTTTTAAACTAATCCCAGATAAAATAAAATCATATGTAAATATAATTTTACAAATTAAATTTTCTTATTTCACAACATCACAAAAATTTTAAAAATTATGTAACTGGAAAAGGGGTATTTGAAATATGAATACATTGTCATTATACAAATTATAGCCAATATTTAATATATATTTTATAAGAAATGAACTTTAATTTTACAAATAATAGCCAATATTCAATTACAGAATCAAGAGGTAAATATTCGATTTACGATGAGCATAGAAAACATTAAAAAATTATTTTCGTTGGAATATTTAAATAATTTTTTCATTATATTTTTTCTTAATTAAAAATTGCATTTCGATACATTTAATTTATTAATCACCTTTAAAAACAATTTTAAAAAAATCAAAATACATGTAAATATAAATTGATAATTTTACAACAGAGAAAGCAGTAAATAGTTAACATCATTAAAACAATTAAGGCATTTTTACTTTATATTTTTCTGAAAATTTGAATGCATAATAGCCTTTTAAACTAATTTTATAAAAAATGTGAAATATAATTTGACATAAATAATCTTTTATTTTACAAATTATAGACAATATACAATCGCCTTACCTTGAAGTAAATAATGAATTTATGTACTTAATTAAAAAAATTAAAATTCAATCTTTATCTAATTTAATATTGTGAAAAATATTACTCAGTTAATAATAATTGACTTATCTGTTCACAACATAAAAGGTGGCGCCACGAACCTAGACAATTTTGACATTATGAAGTATAGACTATACTTCAGCAATAGAAGTTAATTTTTAGAAATTGTGAAAATTTGAAAATTTTCTGAAAGTTTCAAAATTCTTTGACATTTTTGAAAAGTTTAAAAATGTTGAAATTTAAGAAAAAATTTTGAAAATTGTGGAATTGTTTTCAAATTTAAAAATTTTTTTAATTTTTTTAAATTTTTTGAAAGTTTGTAAATTTTGAAAAATTTTTGTAAATTTAAAAAAATTTTGACATTTTGAAATTTTTGAAAGTTTCAAAATTTGTTGAAAGTTTTTGAAAAGTTTAGAAATTTTTGATAATTTTAAAAAATAATAATTTTTTTGAAATATTTCAAAAGCTTTGAAAGTTTTTGGAAATTTTAATCATTATGAGACCTTTATTGATGCAAACCACGCCAAGGGCTTTAAGCCACCCTTAAGCAAGATAATAGGTCCCATTCATTTTAATTCACTGCGCCCATTGAGACTGGTCTTAAAATGCGTTTCTGAATACCCCGAACAACATATCTGAAATCAAAAAAAAATTATAGATCAGGGAAACTTTTAGGGCCAAAAAAAAACCACCCTTAACGAGAAAAATTAAAAAAATGACCCTAATAAGGTGTGCTTATTCAGACCGGTCTTAAAATGTGTCTTCAGACATCCCAAACAACATATCTCAAAATAAAAAAAATTGTAGATAGTGAAAACTTTCGTGGCCAAAAAAACAAACCATCCTTCACAAAAAAATTGTTACGAAAATCGCCCTAATTAAGTGTGCTCATTGAGACCGGTCTTAAAATGTGTCTTTAGACACCCTAAACAACATATCTAAAAATGAAAAAAATTATAGATGAGAAAAACTTTTGGAGCCAAAAAAATTGAATAACTTAGCATGCAAAATTCGCGAAAATCGCGCTTTTTAACAATATATCTAAAATAAAAAAATTGTGGATTAAGAAAATTTCAGGGGCTTTTTAAGGTGTCTAAAGACATATTTTAAGACCAGCCTCAATGGGCTCAGTGAATTAGGATGAATGAGACTTACTATTTTGCTCAAGGGTGGCTTGAAGCCCTTGGGGGTTGTTTTGATCAATAAAGGTGCTTGTGTTGACTTACTTATTCACCTGGAGTTTATTTAAACCAGTTTGAATTGTTTGAGAATAATAATTAATTAAAAAAATTAATCGTCGCAGACTTATCGCAGGACTTCGAGTCGCTAATTTTTATGAAAGTTTCAGAATTCTGTGAAATTTTCAAAATTATTTGAAATTTTGTTTGAAGTTGGAAATGTTTACGAATTTGAATTTTTTGAAAATATTTGTAAGTTTTTACATGCCTTTCTAAGGCATTGGTTTATTAGCTACTATACCTGTTTAGTTCTATTAGTCTTCAGCTATCCAACTGATGAGTTGTCAAAATTAGTAATGCTTGATTAAGAGTCGAACCTATAGCAGGCTTGCTGTAAATAAAAGTATACGAGCCAATGGGAGAACGCAGTTTCTTGATTCGTGTGGTTGGTGCCCTCGCTTTGCTCAGGTAGCAAACTTCACACTCGACGTAAATCGCTGCCTTTCTCTCCTTGGCACGTAATCTACTATTCCTGAAACATGGTACATGTTGTAGTATTTCTGAAAAATGAAATTTTTTATTTGTAATAATATTTTTTGATTTAAACAAAAACTACGCGTTGCTGAAATTTTTAAATGTGGTGCAAAATATATGAGTGATCATCCGTCTAGCTCAGCTCTGTCTTTATATTGTTTAAATGATGGATTTTCATTAATTCGGATTTGCCAGAGCACTAAAGGCCTAGTCTAAGTCTGATATATTAAGAACATCTACAGTTTTGAATATAAGTGATTAAAATAAAACATTTTTTCATGTTATTGAATAAAACACGGAAGATATATTCAAGAGCGGTAATTTTATTTTCAAAAACTCTTATACGTTAAAAGGTACAGTAGATGTAAACGTTTTTCAGTGTATATCTCGGTTCGCTTTGAATGCAGCTGTGCAGTTTGGGTCCCTATAATGTCACATGCGGCAAGTCTTTCTGCGGCAACTCACACCTGCATCATGTCATACCTGCGGCACCTCTCACCTGCTGCATCTCTAGCCAGTAAAAAGGAATTTGACCACTCATATTTCTGTAGCTATTTACAGGGGTGCCTTCCCGCCCCCCCCCCATGATCGTTGGAAAAGGGTAGGGAGTTTGACGACGGGAGAAGCCGATAGATAGAGATGCCACAGGTGTGACTTGCCGCAGAGAGACTTGCCTCATGTGAGATGATAGGGGTTCGAGACAAAAGAAGATTCTTTTTGTAACTTTAGGGCTGCATTTTTGACTCCTGAAAAAAATTTCACATTACTTTTAGAACTACGAATAAAAAACTTTTTTTTTCGTTACGCCGTAATATACATACTGTAAATTTTTTATCCGTGTCTTTTCGTCTGGAATTTTAGGAACATTTTTTTTAATGTGATAGACACTAGTCTAGAAGTACGGGAAGAACAACCAGAAATTTTTACAGATTTCTCTGAGAAGTCTATATTGGACGCCCAAAGACAGGCAGTAGGCACGTTTCTTTGTAAACATAATGTATAGCCAAGCGCAAAGGCCTTAAAAGTCAAAAAATCTTTTTATTACACCTTTTATTTCACGTGATTTATTTCCGAACAACTAATTGTTTTTTAAGGTAATGTCAAATATTATATAAATAAATGTATCGAACTTAAATATCAAAGTGTTTCTGCAATAGAACTTAGCTAAAAAAAAAGCTTAACAAATATAGTAGGGTCGATAGGGATGAATGGGATCATGAGGTTAATGTGATAAGGTGAAAATTTAAAAAGAAAAACAAAGAAGTTATTATATTTCTTTATTACAACGTTAAGGGTTAGGAGCGGCATAGGGTGAGATGTGCCGCGGGGCCGAAAGGGGATATCGTAGATAGTCAGTCAAGCGTGAAAAAACAGGAGCGTAGTAATAAAGCGCCTTACCTCAATGGCCTAGCTGGGTAACTGCGTCATGATGTTGCGTCACTTGACTCTCAAGCAGAAAGCACACACGTTTGCATAGCGAATAAGCGTGATAGCAGACTCACGTCGACTAGCAGTGGGGCTCGGAAGCCAACTGAAGCCGATCGGACCGATCAGATTATTTCGTGCCATGATGCAACAAAGTGATTTTGTGCAATCGAATTTCCCTCTGTAGTACCTCTTTGACCTGGACAACAGCGACACCAGACTAGCGAACTTTTGTGTATCTCGAAGTTACTGAAGCAATTTTAATGAAAAAGAGCCGTGAATATCAATTGTTTTAATAAAAACTGTTATTCTACGGCTTAAATTAATTATTTACTACAAGATTTTTTGTTTATATTTAATTAAATTTCAAATTCCTTGTGAATAACTCCAAATTGGTGGCGCTGACGTAGCTACCTAACCTATCTTCTCTCTATGATGTTTTGTGATTTCAAACTGTGAAGTGCTGGCAAGTGTTTAACAAGGTGTTTTGTTGCAAAATAGTGATGTGCTTTTGGATACTGCTGTCTGAATGGTTTAAGCAAGCGACAGAGGACCGATTATTTAAAAGAAAGCTTACATATTAATCGAGATGATCAATTGTCCGCAAATGTATTAAGTACGTAAGCAGAAAAAACATTTATTTTTACGTGTAACAACAAACTTTCTTCCTCATTTTCGTTAAATACTTAGATTACTCTTGTCTCCGTATTAGAAGAAAAGATTTTAAAAATATTTTCTACTACGCAGAAAAATCTACCGTGAATGTTTTATAATTTATACGACCCTGACTACGTTCAGAGCATCTAGATTTAGCTCCACCGTCAGTCGCAAAAACGACTTTAAATCCTTGTTCGACTGTATTTGTAAAGAAATTGTAGAATGCAAAAATCTGCCAACAGTTTAAGGTTAGTTAGAAAGGTTGATGAAACTTATTTTTGACATAAAAATGTTAATAGTATTTTTTAATATAATTCTAAAATATACATCAACTCGAAAAAATATTTTTTAAGCGCTTTAATAATCATACGATTTAAAATAGGTAAGTTTTTCTAGGTCACTCAAACTTCATTCTAAAGTCAAATTTTTAATTTTTATCTTTGTTAATATTCATATAAATGACCGAAAATTGAAAGCAAACATAAATCATAAGAATCAATGGATGTTTTATTAACAGTTACGGAAGTACAATCCTGTGAAATTTAGATTTCAGTGATTATTTTTACACGTATAACACTTACCTGTAATGACGTAATGACACACTAAGAAAGAAAATAAAAAATTTCTTCAGTCTACTTTTTGCTAATTGAAGAAGCAGGCAATTGAAAGTAGAAAGTCTGAAGATAGTTTTGGCAAAATAAGTAATAAGAATTTTCTCAAATGTTCAAAATATCCATAATCAAAGGATAACTTTGTAATTTCGTATCACACTTTCCCTTACCAACCCTAGATTTTTTCGATCCATTTTTCCAGATTTCTCTATATTTACCCAAAACTCTTGGGTAAGCAAAAGAAGTCACATGAAAGAAAAAGTGTAATTTTTATAAGTCTAGATTTTTCTATAGCACTTTTTCAGTACCGTTGGCTTATTACATTTGGCTATAACGTTAACAAAAAAATAACAACAAATAATGCATTTATTTTTACACTTAAATGCAATTAAAATTCAATCTAAAATAAATTTTTTATATTCGACCCGTCTTAAGGGGGTATTCTGGTGTAGAAATTTAAAAAAATTGATTTTTGTTGTTTTTTATATTTTCAAAGTTTAACTATTTAGGAATATGTCTACAACAGGATTTTTTAAAATTCAAATTATTTTTGGAGATATAGGTATTTTGCTGACGCGGCATCTAAACTGGCTTGGCCAGTTTTTCTCGAAACTGTCTTTTTCAAAACGATGCCCACGATTTCTCAAGTCCTACGAGACCGACTTACCTAAAATTTTTTGAGAGGCTTCTTTATAGACTTTTCTATATCTGGAACTATCCTCATCTCCAAATTTTAATTTTGTACTATTTTTAAAAAATTTGAAAGGTTATAAAAAGTAGTACAAAAATTGTTTTTTCTTCTGGGCAGTCGCTATTTCGTAAAAAAATTATTTTTAACTTTTCCGTAGTTTCTGACATTGCGACATTACTCTAGATTAGTAATCTTTTTTTTTTTTGTTTTAGATTTCTAGGAGGGTTGAAATCGTGTGCATGGTCACGAGTCAATTTTTTGAAACCCCCCACTTTATCAGCTGCTAATTTTTTGAATTTTCAACTTTTTTTATTTTTTTATTTTTTTCTCAATTCTTGTAATGTTAATAAATAACTCATGAAAAAATAGATGGTAAACATATTGATTGCCTTTTTTTTTTACGCCACTTCAATAATTACCTGAAATTCATGCCTCTACACCAGAATACCCCCTTAATACAAATTATACACTCCTCATATTCTACGTTACATTATATAAGAGCTACAGAATTTCCTGTGTCAAGATCCAACTATTTTTGAAGGTTACGTAGAATGTACATAATTTCTGAAAACATATCACAGGAATATCAATCCGGTCTTTCACTTTTCTTGGTCAAAATTAAATAAAACTGTCCATTTTTATAGACAAACTTTGGCTTAACTTTGACAAATTAAAGTGCAAATTTTTAAATAAACAAATGACTAAATTAATATTAATTTTTTATATTTTCACGAAATACCTACACAGTGAGGGTAGACAGTTCGTAGAACTTTTTTTTTAGCAATGATATTCATTCATTTAATTTCCTCTCACTACCTAAAATGCTTTTTATTACTAGCCAAATTTACACATGCTAAATATATCCTGACATCAGATCTCTGGTATAGATCCTTCATTGCATTTTAGTAACAGATAAATATTGAGAAAAGAGATCGAGCTACAAATAATTTTTGAATAATAGAAAGGAAATTTTTATAACGCATATATTCTAGTCTGCCCGAAATAAATTTAGATGAAATTTAAACTAATTTTGTACAATCTTAAAAACAGTATTGGAAAAAAGGCAATAAAAATGATAATTTAGGTGTGCTTTATTGCAGTATGCAATATATACAACAGGTCTTATCGCATAAATTATATATGTCTCAAACGTGTCCTTGTGAAATATTTCTATTTCAATAATCATGCCAAAAAAAAAGAATTTAAGTACATCAAGAAGGCTAAGTTTGCAAATCTGTGAGTGTTTGTGATTCTGAATAGCAGATTTTTACAACTATTTATAAATGTCGTGCACATCTTAAAGTAGACGGAGGTCAAACGCTGCCCAAAATCGTTGAAGAGAGGCGTCATCTAATACCGTCTAGAAGAAGCCTTAAGTTAGTTTTAAAATTACAGGACATTTTTCACCAGTCTTTAGCTTGCTGATTTCAAGGTAATTTTTTTAAACATAGCTTTTAAATACGTGCGTAAGGTAATTTTTATTGTGCAAGAGCAGCATACGACTATAGCGCTACACACTCGTATCCGCTGTCGCACTCGCTTTGCTCGTGCGCTAACCTCCAGCTTAGGCTTTTTCTCCAGGCCATGCTATCACTAAGTATCAATAAATGAAATAAACTGAACTATGTATAAATTAGCTTTCACATAATTTTTCTTCTAAAAAAGAAACGAGTCACATTACTTCTGTCAATGCTTAAGTTTGAAACTTCTATTTTTATTTTAGATGCATCCAGCTAAATCAGTTGTGTTGTATATAATTGTAAATTTGAAAATATTTCGTAGTGTTCTAAGGAATTTAAACAGATTTATTATAATTTCAGCAATTTTGCGAATTAGGAATTTCTTTATCGATTTTAAAGTAATGTGAAAAATTTATGAGATTTTAAAGGGGCTATAATAATTCGAAGGAAATTTCAAAAGAATCTAAAGATTTCAAATAATTGCAAGGGATCTAAAGTATTTCTACAGATTCATATTAAAAAGAGAATTCAGATTAAGGCCAAAAAATTTTTATTTGCCGAAACCCTACAAAATATAAATATTTATATAAATAAATAATTATATTTACCAGCAAAATTAAGGATAACCGCTAACGATAGGACCAGGGTAGAAAAGATCCTCATTTTTTCTGACGTAAGGAAAACTGATTACTATGTTAATGGAGAATTCAGGTAATAATGTACATAATTTATTAGTCTAATGCTTTATTGCAGCATAAAACATCCATTATTTTTCTTATCTCATTAATTATATATACTTTGAGCTTGTCCTTGTAAGATTTTCGTATTTCATAAATCTGTCCCAGGAACAAAAATTTTTATATGTAGACGATATCTTCCTTTAAGTATGTGGTAAGTTTTAAATAAAAACGAATTTTGTTTTAATTATATCGACCTTAAAGATTAATGATATTTCTGTGCATAAAGCAATTATGAAGAAAATAAAGTTGCTTAGTAATAAGATTGTAATTACTTTTAAAATATTTGTATTTAAAGAAAGTATTTTGTAACTTCGCGGATGACGGAAGTGCGAAGCTTTTTCTGGCAGTAAAATTTGTAACATAATTATTTGAAGTTAGCCTATAAAAATAACATAAATATGGTGGTCTTTTTTCAGCTAAAAGCATTTTAATGTACGTTTAGTGATTTCTAAATCTGCTAAGATCATAATTTTTAAAGATTTTTGTTAGAAAACCTTTTAAATCACTTTAAATATTATTTATTCAATAAAAAATAAATTTTATTTTATTTTCACTTAGTTAAGAGGAGGAACGTTCAGTTTTCAAATATTTTTTTGTAGATAATTAGGTAAGTTTTTTTTTCATCGAAGGAATTTTTTATTTTCATTTTTTTTCAATCGCGAGAGACATTTTCTGTTGTTAAAATTTTTAGTCAGTTGCAAAAAAGCAAATTAATTCATATATATTATTTTTCATAAATAAGAAAGGTATATTTTAAAAATTTTAATTTATCTTATAATTGATTTCAAGGTAGATTAATTATGCATTTTCAACATGTTTTCGAAAATAAAAGGGTGGAATTGTTTTTTTTTAATTTTGGATAAACTTCCGAAAAGGCAAAACCTCCGGTTCTCTGCAAACACCGTACACTAATTTTTTTGACGCGCTAATTACGAATATAATAGTGAAAATTTGCGGAAATTGGAGCTTTATGGTAAAACTATGAAAAGCCATGTTTTTTCCGCTTATTTCACGTTATATGCAGAATTAAAAAAATTGTTTCAAACAAAAGTTGTATACTGCATTGAAATAGACAGTTCTTTTTTTTCAATTTTTTTTACAAGTAATAATATTTTGTGAAAATCAGAGATACATCGATTTCCGGCTACTTTCGGAATCAGTCGTTGGCACGTGTTTTTCAAGGGGGAGTTGTAGAAGAGGTTCAAGGCGTGGCCTTCTAGGGCGAGTTAAAAAGAAGCTTACAGCGTCTTTAGACTGTCAGTATAAATTAGCGGAAATTTTATTTTGATGCTGAAACCATACAAAAACCAATAAAAATCATAGTTTTTTGCGTTTATCCTAGGTAATATGCAAAATTTCAAACATTGATTTAGACGAAATTTGTAGGTCGTATTAGAATACACATTTTCTGTTAAAAATTTTTTTTTTAAGTTATAGTCTTAGAGGAAATTAGAGCTGCATCGATTTATGGCTCCTTCTGTAATCAGACGTAAGTACGTGTTTTTTTCAAGGGTGAGTTGAGAAAGGGTTTCAAGAAGTGGCTGATCACTCTTTTGTCACCTTTTTCTCGTGAACTTTCACTCGCGGGTCAAAATACCTTAGTGTACGGAGTTTAAACTGAATCAGATGTTCTAACTTTTGGAAAGCAGACCCAGATAATCATAAGCATTGCTTATCAAAACAGACATTAAAATTAGAATATAAAATAAATTTAACTTTTTTTAAAATTCCCGGCTCTTTTTCTTCTCTGAAAGAAACTTAAATTATTTCTTTTAAATGCCCTTAACTAAAAAATAGATATATCAATAATTATTTTTAAAAATAACTCTTATCAAAAAGATGAATTAGCAAGTATAAGATCCAATAATTGCCAATACTTCTTATTTATAAGGAAAGTGTTTCGTAGGCTTTGTACGTACATGATATGTTTTATCGAATCACGACTCATCAGACATGAAACAAAAATTGTTTTATTTATTAAAATTTCATTATAATTAAGTTTTGCATGACCCTTTTGAAATCTCATTGATTTTAATCTAATTTACAAAATAGATAACATAAAAATCATACAGATATATTTCTTTAGATGCAAACTTGTCAAAGAATTGACAACTGCAATTATTCAAAGTGGAATGATTTTTATCGGAAGGATAATTTAACTTTACCAATTGGCAGTTTCGTTTGTATCACTTAATATTATAAAATTTCTGGCTCTGAGAGTTCTATTTTTTGTTTACCTCTTACAAGCGACCTAATCTTACTTCTCATCTCCACTATTTAGGATATACGTGCTTCTAACATACGTGGGCCATAGTGTAGCGTCAAAGGCCCGACGCATAATCAGTTCCGTTCTAGTCTTCAAGCAAGAAAAACGTACTAAATTGCTGTCCGCAATTTAGTACTTCGTACAGAAAATACTATTCTATTACTTAGCACGTAACATATCAATAACCTTAAAAAGTTGGTTAAAACAAGGAAAAGCCTGTGACATACCATGAATTTTTCATTATGGATTCGATGATCAAGTTTGTAATCAACTCACCCCTGAAGAAAGCATTTCATTAGGGTATCTTTAGTTTTTCAGATGCACAACAGATAGTTTCAGAAAAATTTAGTCATTTTTTAATGTTTCATGACGCTTTTTGCAATTAACTTAATTAAGTTTGAAGTGTGTAACGTATATTTAGCTTAGGTCCACGTTAAAGTAAGGGTCTCTCAGGTCTCGCTGAGGCGGGAGCCTAACCTTGAAAATTATTTTGAATTAGTGGTTTTTCGACTATTTCAACATCCAACCCCCTTCCATACGTAAATCTTCTCT
>JAUELO010078971.1:0-18380 GCA_032357855.1 Amphibolips quercusostensackenii | reverse complement strand
AAAATTATTTTAAATGTTAATGTATTATAGCTCTTAGGCTTCAGTGTTATTTCAATGCCCTAGTCGGTCGTCTTTGCAAAACAAATAAAAAAGGTTCATTTTATTCCCTCATGAAAAAATTTTTTAAAGAAAATTTTTTTACGGCACTGGTAATTATACCTTTTTATGCTATTTGTTTGTTTACATTTTTTCCCAAACAAAATAATTCTTTAAATTAGAAAAACTTTCTATTTATTCTAAGTACTTAAAATCAATAAAATTGTTTCTTTCAATTAAATCAAAGTTTTTTTACTGTGCTGTCTTAATCTGAAATAGTGAAATATTACGAATTACTATTATAATTGAATTCTAATAATTCATTTAGAAAAAATTGTACTGCTATGAAATTAGCAAATAATTATTAACTTAATTGCTGAAAATATTTAATAAAAATTTTATATTGAAAAACTGCTTACTTCATTGTGAAAATATATTATTTTTTCAGAACATTATACACTTATTTAAAAAAAGTTAAAATAATAAGAATAATGGCGAATAGAAAAGTCGACTACAATTAAAAAACGCGACTCTGAACTTTTTGGACTATATTGAAAATTTTTTTAAATAAAAGAAAACAAGAATTATCCACTTTTAGCCTCCTTGCTGCATAGGGGGCTGCACGTATTTCTGGCAATCTACTCTGTATAAATAGCGCTTCATGCTTCCGTGAAAAAAATAAAGCAGCAGCAGAACACGGAGGGTACGAGGTGGAATCCTTATTAGACATAGAGGGTGCATTCACTTAGTAAATCCTAAGAAGACCAGCCTGGTCTTTTTCACGAGAACGTAAAAAGTTTCCGAAATTGACGACCCTGCATTCCGTGCTTAGAGACTGACGATCCCTGACACGGTAAATATCTGAGCGCAATTGCTAAATTGGGCAAAGCATCTAAAGACATAATGTAGAAAGTTTTTTATGACATTTAAAATGCGTAGAAGAGTTTTAGGTCTAAAGTAGGTTCTAGCGCCTTCACTGTTTGTATAGCTCTACTTCACTGTCCTTAAACCAATGCTGCTTTACGCAGCCATGGTGTCGAAACGAGCATAAAGTTTGGATCGATCTACAGTCAAGGGAAGTTCACTTGCTCTGCTTTCTTAAGTTTTTAAGACTATACCATCACTGCATTCGTTTCTTTTTCTTCCTCTCGGATCCATAATCAATGTCTTCGAGCGCAGGTAAGTGGTATTTTCGAGCAATAAGGCTACGCGGCCGCTGCGCTATACAATGGCGGCTGCGACAGGGATCTCGGATCCCCTGAATAATTAAGGTTTACAAAACAACTACAACTTAATAGGTCTTGACGATTTTGATAAAAATGTAACTTAAACGAAAACTTAACTTTGGACGCAAATGTCTTAAATAGGTCTTTTAAAAATGTTAACGACGAGTTTAACCACTCTCAAAACTCATAAAGAACAAATAATGTGGCTCATCGCCTTTCTTATAACATTGAGTCTAGAAGCAGGAAGCCGGAAAAACGGGACTCCTCTCATCTCAATGCTCCTTCTCGCGATTAAAAAAAAATTCAATTTTTGCGTGCAACTGATTTCGTGTCCTTTAAATCTCAAGAGCAGCTACTCAAAAATCGATATACAAACCACAATGAGGGATATTTTTTCTTAACGGTAGTTCCTAAGAAAAGTGCAATTACAAATATGTAATGGTGGTAGGAAAAACCCTACGCACTTTTTTTCCCGGTCTTATTAAAAATATCAAAAAATCAGGGTACTCGAGAAATTTTGTATAATGCTACGACGCTAAAAGTGCAAAAAGATTGTTAAGAGTAAGGATCTTTGAGAGAAGTCTGACCTAATTGCTTTTATTCCGAATTATCGAATTACTCGCAAAGGCATCATGCGTAACATTCTTTCGAAATCGCCAGTGAGGACGTAATTAGATATTCAGTGACTAGCTCTAAATGTGCGGTTATAAGTTTTCGTCCTTTTCTATTTAAGAACGACAGAGGGTACCTCGTCCAGTCCAGAACAATGCGGGTTAGATTTAAAGGGAAAGAAGTCCTAGACTTCATAAACATCTTTCAAATAGAAATTAGAGTTGAACCCTACATCTCTTAACCTAAAATATGCTTTGATTGTTGTAGATTAAGGCATTCAGCAAAACAATGTGAGAATTTTCGCTGTCATTTTTGTGGTGGTGCTCCTCATGTATCAAGTTAGGTGACCACAAAAAAATCCCCACGTTTGCTTTAACTGTAAAGGCTTTCATTTACCTTTGCACAGAAACTGCTCACCTTATCAAGATCAAATATCGAGTAGGAAAATTGCGGCATACAAGAACGCTTTGTTTAAAAAATCCTTCACTTTAAGTTCAGATCCTCTTGCAACGCCTAACCTTGAGTACTCTAACTTCCCCAATATTTGTAATGTGGACTTGGATTCTGCGATGGGCAACCTAATTGCAAGCTTTTAACAAGCCTTTTTAACTGTTACGGCCTTTTAAAAACCAAAACCCGCCTTACGTATACAGCATCAAAATATACCAAATTTTTCACCTACTAACTCTCGACAAAACCCTAGTCATAAAAGAGAAAATTATTTCTTGCATCGGTTGAATAGGATTTCAACCTTGCCTACGGACAATACAGTAACGGAAAACTCTTCCTTAAAAACCGCATACGGTTCATTACCCAGGCAGCAGAATTTTAGAGTTCGTTAATGACATAGTTCTTGTCTTTACGTCATATGACCTGAGGCAGTGCATATCTGTTATCCAACAAAATTTGAATGGCCTAAATGCCTTTTAAAAGTTCAGGGGAGTCTCTATGTCCCCAGATGAATCGAAACTAGTTTTTTCCAGTCGGTTAAAGAACCTACCATAAAATGTCAATATCTTGATCGATAACCACGTGATCAAACCATCTGAGTCTGTTCCGTTCGTAGAGGTTATTTTTCACTGTACATTATCTTGGAACCTATACTTTTTAAAAATGATAATTCGAGGTTACCAGGTTCGTAATATATAAGAATTTTTATGTTGCACATGGTTGGGTTTCCACATCCAGGTGCTCTAAATGCTATTTTGTTCTTTGAAGAGGAGCTCCCTTGAGTATGGTTGCCATGCCCTGTCCATATGTAGCAGTGACACCTTCTTTGGTAAAATAAATAAGTTGCATAATAGATTCTGACAAGTAATCAGTGGATACAGAATTTTCACACCTATTATTGTTATGCAAGCGGAATTAAGAAAAGTTCTTGTCAAGTCTAGATTCCAACTACTATCAGATAAATTTCTAATTAAAACATTTTTGTCGGTGAATCACCCACTCCATCCTATTCTTGAAAAACTGTATTTCATAACTAAACACCGCTTGACCCAATTCAACCTGGATAACAATTTTTTTCTCTTGAAATCCTACTACAAACTTAAGGGTTACAAAGAGAAAGTTTTGAACATAATTTTTACTAACTTCATCACAAATAAATTTTCGCACTCTATCCTCTTTTACACGGATAAAAATTTCTGAACATGCCTCTATCTACACAGCAAACGTGGGCGATTAGTGAATCAATACAACACATCTTGGACAAAAAAATTCCCTATTCAGTGATTTTTTCAGACTCAAACAGTGTGCTACAAGCTTGTCAAAACATCAGTACCTCTTCTTAAACATCATACCTTATATGTATAAAATCTAGAACTTTCTCTTTATTGCATTAAACATTAATCTCAATATAACTCTAGTGTGGATCACTGGTCACAGGGCATTATAGATAATAAAAACGCAGATAATTAAGCAAAACTAGCTACTAAAGAAGGTAACTGTCACGATATCAAACTCTCACATACAGATGTTTGGTCAGTGGTCCTTCCTTAACATTTTAATGCTGCTCTGGGAGCTTGGGGTACGGATTCAAGTTCTATAAGAATCGGTCAGTATTACTTTTAAAACTATATTTACTCATTTGAATTTAATAAATTATGGTTCTATAAATCTATAATTGAGGAAAAATTAATATTTTTTATATCTAGGCTGCGTGACAATCATTATAACCTGGCGGCTAGCTTGGCTAAAAAAAATTTCATAGAGAAGAGGGGTTGCGTTTCTTGCGACTCTCCTAAAAAGGATATTAGGCACGTATCATGGGCCTTTCCAACATACTCAGATTCCAGGAGAACACTAGAATTATCTCTTATAAAAAACTTTTTTTCCCTCGAGGCATAAAACATGCATAAAACCACATCTTGAGACTAATTACAGCTCTGAACTGTCATCGCCATGGTCAAATAGGTTGAGCGTTCATTTGCTAGGAGATTTTCTTTAAACCTAAGCTAATTGTTCTTTCCTCCTGGAGTAGAGGAGGGTGGGAAAAGAAAAAAAAGAGAAAGATGGATTCAGGAGAGAAGATACACTGAGTTTTTAAGAAAAGTCAGCATACTGCTAGCTACAAAAATAAGTAAGATACTACAATAAAAATCCTTAACCTAGCCAAGATTTTCTGCGTCTGCATCCCAAGAAAGAGTTCTGAAAAGCAAATGAAAAGTAGCTCTTCTAAGGTGAACGCTGCTAATAAGCAGATTCGGCATTAAAACAACTTATAGGAAAGAGCGACGTGGCACTGCTATGAATTCCTGACCGCAAAGGGATCAAGTGCAAGAATGAAGTTGACCACTTAGCAGAAAGCGGTGCCATGCATCCAGGATAGACAGAACCAGGGAAATCCTGGTACTGTCTAATAAAGACGTAAGGGCAGTGGTTTAAATGCTTTAGGGCACAACGATTCGAGCTGTAATAGGAAAAAAATGAGGTACAACCACACGAGAAAGTGCAGGAAATGCGACATGTATGATTAAACATTTACTGAGAGCAAATACCCAAGGGTGTAACAGAATAAGCTAGATAGTTTTACGTTCAGGGGAAAGATGGCCCATCGAGCCTGCCTGTCCGCCTGTTAACTAAACTAAAATAACTTACTAGGCCATAAATACAACTCTTTCATCTACAAAACAATTGATGGAAACCATAGGACAGTGATTTACATGAAAAGGGATATTAATTATATTTGCTCACCTAGAATATGTATTAAAGACCTGATGGCGATTCATATCTAACTCCAATGAGGAGAAAGAAGTCAGCTCACGGTAATTTAATCAACATACCTGCCATTCGACTCTCTAAAACTATCGCTGAATGTGATGCGAGTTCGGAAATGCACTAACCTTTGTTGAACTAGATGTCAGGAGGTTATCGGCCTCAACACATGCCTTATTTCCGTTAGCAAATTATTCAGAGACTAACACGTATCACTTAGAACATCTCTATTAGATGACAGGCATACATGCTTTTGACTGACAGCTGACGGGTCTGATCTGATTGGAAATAAAAAACAAAAAGTGACTGAATAAGGAAAATATAGGCAAGATCTTTGAAAGTCTTTGTCAATTATTTTTTGGGGGACAAGATTAATTGATCAGCTGAAGTTTGTTGAGGATATAGTGAATGAGACAATGCATAAATGTCATAAAGGTGATTATCTTCTTTGTATAAAAAACCAGACAAAGATGCTTTTTGGGATGCTACTGGGGTATAGCCTATAGGCTTGGGGCCTCTGGGCGCATGTAAAAATAATTTAAAAATTTAAGGTGGAAAAGATGAAATCCAGTGGTGGCCATCAAGGTGACATGAAGTTGATTTCGATTTATGATATTCTTGAAAGCGGTAAAAGTAGGTTAAGTCAGATCGGACAGAACATCAGCGTTGGAGTACTTACTCTTCAAATCGGACATCTACTACAGATCACTAAAGGCAGAACAAAAATGACCTAAATTGTTTAAGTTCAAGGAAAACGAATTAGAGCTTCTGATGTAGTATCTAGAAATCTTAAGATTTATGGCAGAAGCTATTGGCAAAATTTTGGATTGTAGAAACACGTTTTCTGGCGAACTGATTTTTCAACTCTGAAGATCAAAAAAGACGTTGAAGTTTTTTTTATTAGAACATCTGAAATTTTATGGACCCTTTTAGCAAAATATTCTTAAGAGTTAACAAAAGGTTCTCTTAGTACTTTGCTTTGCTGTCAGAGCTAAATAATACCATTCCAGTTACAATAAATCGTCCTTAATGTAAACTGAAATAGGCTTTTCAATCCAAAAGAACGACCCTAAAACTACAGCTCTTTTAGGAAATGCACAGCGTGTATTAAAAACAAAGGATTGTCCGTCTTTGAAATTGTTGATAAGATCAAGGAAGACTTTCACATCAATCAATATTATATGTTCAATGAATCTGAGACGACCACATCAGAGAGTGGTTCCCACACTCCAGAGGCAAAATACATGCAAAAAAAATTCTGTAGAGCTATCACACCTCGGACTTCGACAAGCGTAGACTTTTATACCCTAAATTGTGTTTGCACTTTTTGCATTTTTGAACAGTAATGCCACGTTTAAATTACTATTTCTGTCGAAAAAACGGATTAATAAAAGTAAATATTGGTAAACGGAAAACTATTCTTTGTATTCTCCCTTTTTTCTTTATGTCTAAACTTCAAGTTAAATTATCAAAAAAAAATTTTTTAATTCATTTTTTTTTTAAATTCAATGTGTTTAACAGAAGGTAATAAATACTTTTAAAAAATCCTTAGGTCACTTTTGAAATATCAATTGTAAAAATAAGCCCTTCACACTTCATTAATTTATCTGCAAACGTTTTCAAGTTATTATGTTCACTAGGAATAAATAATGATTAATGATGAATAAATAAATTTTTTTTTATTTGTATAATAATAAGAATATTTTTTACTCATCATTAGGCAAATATTTCCGCAATCAGTTTTTACTTTAATAGATTATTTTAAAAGAAACTGAGATGCTTTCAGAGAAAACTGAAATTTGTTATTTTGAGTTTGTAACATCTGGTCTCTAAATTTTAATTTTTCATACATTAAGTATCTTTTGCTGCACTTTTTTATAGAGTAAAGGAAGATATTCTCAATATATTAGATTATGATTAAATCAATAATCTTAGATTAAAATTTCTTGTCATAGTTCTAAATTGGTGGCGCTGCGCATGTCGTTGCTACCCAATCTAACTAATCTAAACTGTAAAGTGTTTTGCAAGGGGTTTTGTTGAAAAATAGTAATGTGCCTCTTAATACTGATGTCCTTAAGTAGTTTCGGCAAGCAAGCGACAAATCTGATCCAGTATCCCGACCGATTTTCAAGAGAAAGCTTTCATATTGAATGTGATGCTAAGCAGTCCGCAAACTTTTTAGGTACATAAGCAGGAAAAACATTTATTTTAACGTGTAATAGCAAAGTTTTTTCTTCATTTGCTTTAAATATTTAGTTTGCCCTCGTTTCCGTATAAGAAATCTATGTTTTCGATACATATTTTACAACGCATAAAAATTTATGTAGGTGGTGGCACCGAAGGTGTCCAAACCGGACACAAGTACAAAAACAGTGCGCCTATCACAAAAAGACCCTTGTCGATTACTTAATACGCAATATACTATTATGAAAATTAAAGAATTAAAGTAAGTCCATCTATGAAGAAAATTCTTATTCTTATAGAGTGAATTCATCAAATCTATATGCTTGTAAGGAAATATCAATGAATATAGTGGAATAATTAGAGAAAATACAAAAAGTATGCTTTCTGGTCAGGACTTAGTTTACAAGTATAAATACCGCATTTGAAACTTTGTAAACTAAAATTTTACTTTTCTAAATTATGTTATTTACACCTTCAAAAATAAAAAAAGTTGTGTATAAAATTCCTATAAAGTATTTAGACTCAGAGTTTTATCGAAGCATTATTAAAAAAGATTTCTTTATTCTTGCCTGACTTACCTTAATTGAGGTGATCTCATGTCCTTCGCTGTACTGATTTATGAGATATAAATATAAATATTTTATAAGAACGAGCTTAAATAGACTTGATGAGATAACGGCTAAAGGATATATTATATAATCTTATGAGGCACTCAAATAATCAGTAGTTACTCTTATAACCAAGTTCTTCTATAGCACAATAACCAGTTCTACCCCTAATTAAAAAAAATGGCATTCGCTTGTACTCTGGTCTTCACCTGGATGGTCATTCTCAATTCTATTGGTGAATATTATTATGTATTACATCTATACTTTAAAAAAGGTTTTTTAGCTTTCCGAAAATAACAATTTGTCTGACGTAATTAGCATTCTATCCTGATTGCTATTATTTTTCAAACTCTGATTGAGTTTATCCGAAATGAATACGAATTTAATAATAATTCGTTATAGCGGAATCCAGAATGTGTGCTGAGTTAAAGTCGAAACAAAAATTCTTTCGTCTTAATCGAAATCATGCGTACAAAAAATAAATCGAATGAAGGATACTTATGTGGAAATATCCACTAAATATCTCTAAGCAGAAACCTTAAGAATAATTTAGAATCTGTTAAAATCCTTTTAAATTTTTAAAGTTGATTGGTGAACTCAGCCGGTCTTTATATCAGGTAAAATCTTTTAGTGGTCTAGACATCATCACAGTAATTTCCAGGGATATAATTTATCTGAAGTTGGATAAGAACGTTGCATTCAATTGGCAACTACAATTATTTGACGACGAATAATTTTTATCAGACTCGAGATCAATTAAAAGTAATAGGGTGTGCCTAAATAAGTATGCTTCAATCTCTAATAAAAAACCGAAAATAAAGTTTAAACTAAGTTTTTTTCCTAGTTGAGTTGATCTGAAGCAATACAACGGCGAAATTTGATGATGTGGATGCTCAGGCAAATTGGCAGGTTATTACCAAATCATTTAGATAAGCTTAGATGACTTAACTTTAGTCACTCATTAATGTCGACCTTCATGTTCATCTTACCTTCAACTCATCACCTAATCTAAAAATTGTTGCTGAGAATTTGTGAAATTCATAAAATTAAGTACAAATCTCACGATATAAATTTAAACCAAAAAAATTAATAAATATTACGAAATTACTGAGTAGTCATAAAAAATTATTATTTGTGAAATGAAAATTTTTGCGAAGCAATTGTTAATAGAGGTCATATATTTATTTTGCGAAAGAATGATTGTGATAACAAATTAAGGCACAAGACAAGTCCTGTATTTTCAGCTTCGCAGAAATTTCTATTTCACGGTTAAACATTTTATATGATATTCTTAATTATGCTCTTAATTTTATACTTTTCAAGATCTTAAAAAGCAATTTACGTGATATGTCGATAAGTTGAACGCAAGATTTTAAAACTGTAAAGCAACAATAATAATCTCTGTGTTTTTTTGCGTAATTAAGAAGTCTTTTTTATTCTTGTATAAACTTTAAATTATGTCGATAAGAAAAGTTTCTCTTTTTACAACAGATTTTTTAAATTATATGAATGTGCATTACTGCCGTACTCTTTAATACAATGTCATAATGAAATAGTTTGATCTATTTGTCTTAAATTTGTTCTTGTTTTAATTTCAGAGTATGCTATTTAATATAGTTTAACTAAGGAAAAACAATTTCTTAAATATTATAAATGACCAACACTTCCTTACTCTCCAGTAAAATTATTCACATTTTAGGTTAATCGATTCGTCTTGAATCAGTTATCTTTTCTAATCTTGCATTAACTTTAAATCATGTGAGTGAGAAAATTTTTGCTATAAAAATCGATTTGTCCAATAATGTAAATTACCATAAGGTAAACGTCTGATTGATCGTGGCAATATTCCCAATAATTGTGATGCCAATTTCCTTGCTTTTTGTCTGATTTGAATTAATAAAAATTCAATTTTACGGCATAAAATGCTATGAATAAAAAAGCGTTCCTCGTACTGGTTTCCTTGAATATAAATATAATTCTTTTAGAGGAATAAGCTTAAATAAAATCTATAAGATAACGATTATAAGATACATCTAATGAGGCAATGGAATGAACGCTAGTTACACTGTTAAGGAAATTCTCTTTTAACGCAGTGATCACTTTTTGAGGTAACTAAAAAAAATTTGGAATCGCGTATACTTTATTCTTTACCTTGGTAGCCGTTTTTAATATTATTGGTAAACATATACTTTATTATGTCTATGATGCTAGAAACTTTTTTACCCTTTTCCTAAATACACCAAACTCTCGGCTTTAGTCCCCACGGATGTGGCCTTCATAGAGCGCCTGCTCCATCCAGTTTCTCTGGCGCACATGGCGAGGGACGGTGTGATTCTCGCCTCGAAAAAAACGCAGTGCACGAGTACTCAGTCGAGTATATTACGCAATATTATGAAAACGGTTCAGGCAGCCCTGACTGTTTACGTTTAGATCTCCCCGGCTTAGGACCAAAACAATTTAAAAACAACTTCCGACACTGGACTGATGCTGAGAGTTTGGTGTAACAATTTCTTGACGTAATACGCATTCTATTTCAACTATTATAATTTTTTAAATTTTATGTTTTTAGGCATTGATTAGAATTTTTTTTTAAAGTTCTACAGCAATAAAAAATGTTTTTCTTAAAAAAAAAAGGCTTCTAGATATATAAGGAGACTCAGATTTACATCCAAGCGCTATTTCAAAAAATGGCTTCATTTTTCCGAGCCTCTAATTAGTAGTTACACACAATTTTTTTATAAACGAAATAATCAGTTTATTTCCTAATTATGAAAATCTCCATTGCTATTTTTTAAAAGCTCTATTTTAGTCTTAGATATTTGGCCGAGAAAACTATGCAAATTTGCTTAATCGACTAATTTATCAGCACACCACACTATTTTGAACAAAAGTAAATCAATTGTTCCAGATAATGTGCTTCGTAAATATAAGACAGATAAGACAAAATCGCTTTGATCTATGGGATGGTATGATATCCATAATAATGTAATCATTACCAAATCTGGTTTTCTAATACATTCGAGAACTGTTTGAGTATTAAAGACAAGCTAAGCACGATTTTGTTACAACGACTTTAAAAAAAATGTAAGAAAACCAACAACAATTTTTGTGATTTTGTTTTTGGGATATTTTACAACTTTTTTATAATGAGCGAAATTTTTGACAGAGATATTTTTAAAAAAAGGCATTTTTAATTGTTGAAAATTTTGATACTAAGATACTTATTAAAAAATTAAATCTCTGTTTCTTTTTGCAGAGTTCAGTTTACAGTTCGAGTGTTTACCTAATGGCGCTCCTATTCCTGGTGTTCCTCGTGGTGGACCGTCTTCTTCTTTTTTTTCTGATAGACAAGATTCTTCTGACAACACTGTTTCTCCTGACAGACCTCATCCACCGATCGTGTCTTTCTCTCCTCCCGAGCAGCCTCTTCGATCCATGTCCAGGTTTCCTCCTCCCAGGCTTCCTTTTTCTTGTATCCTTGGATATGGACTAGACAGACTTCCATTTATTCGGCTTTCTCCCGTTGAAAACCCTAACCGATTATTCGAACTTCGGAGGTACACTTTTCCTACAAATAACCTAATTAGAACACTCGTAAAACGGAATACCTATAAGCCCGTACCTTCCGAAGAACAAATTGTATTATCAACATCACATGGTGATGTTTTTGCAATATTGGTTGGTACAGATGTTCTTTCAGGAATATATTATTATCAAAGTCGCATGTTATATAATGTACGCTCAAAAATAAACATAGAAAGTGGCAGGATTACTACATTAACTTCAGAAGAGATCAAGGAAATTCCAATAGGCGCCAATCGCGCAGTCTTATTTAATTTTAGAGTATGGCTTGTAAACAACAGTCCTCCGCACCATTAATGCAATTACAAAAAAATGTACATGTAACAAGTAACATATAATCACAAAAATAATATTAAATGCTAATGAAATATAGTTTTTAGGCTTTATTGTTATTTTAATAACCTAGCCGGTATTTTTGCGAAGGAAATGAAAAAGGTCCATTTCATTTCCTCACAAAAACATTTATAGAGTGAATGTTTCTTGGTGTATGTTTTTTATGACACTTATTTTCTATTTTTATTTTCTATAATGCAACTACGCTGAGCAGCGCACATTGCTAGGAAGTGCTCTTTTTTCGTTTAAAAATTTCTAGAGCCTTTAATTTTTACCCAATTAATTTTTTTTTTTAATTGAGTGCATTAAAATCTGAAAAAATTTCACATATTTTTAGTTTTTTAATTTTTAATTTTTAAACCAAAAATGTAACTATTACATTTTTTGTTATTAATGCATCTTTTTTTTTTTGAAAATTGAACTATTTGGCTGAATTTTTCTTTTTTTAGTTATAAACTCTACCGATTGGTTAAGAATCAATCTGCTTCGATGAAAACTGAACAATTTTGTTAAAAATTGTCCCTTAGGAAATTTTGTTACAAATGTTAGGAATTGCTTTTTTAGCTTCGCTTTTTTATTTCAAGCGAAAGTTCTTTCAAACAATGTAAAAAAATCTGTCATTATAAATAGTGACGTTATTTTCCTTCATTAAATTCAATAAATAATTTGTTTTGTGCTATTTGTTAGATTAAATTTTCTCAAATAAAATACTAGTCTGAACTTAAGAAACTTTTTATTTAACCTAATTATTTAAAATCAATACAATTTTTTTTAATCAAAGTTTTTTACTGTGCTTTCTTAAGCCTTATTAACAAAATGTCAAGAATTATTAACATAAATAAATTCTACTAATTTGATTAGAGAAAATTATACTACTGAAGATTATTAGACAATTATTATTTAAATTAATTGAAATATTTGATACTTCAATATCAGAAAACTGCTAATTTCCTTGTGAAATTATATGAATTTTTTAGAATTGTATATACTAATCAAAAGGAAGTTCAAAAAATGTGAATCATGGCAAATAGAAAAGTCTAACATAATTAAAAATCGCAACTGTTTAGGTTTCAGGCAATATGAAAAAACCTTTAAAATGAGTAGAAAAAACAAGAATTTTTCACTTTTAGCCGCCTTGCTGCACAGAGGGCCGTACGTCTCTCAGGCAGGCTAACCCGTAGAAACTGCGCTCCGTGCTGCTGTGGCAAATATAAAGCAGCAGCTAAAATACAAATGCTATGCGATGGGAACCTTTTTGAACAGAGAGGGTGCCTTCAGGGCCATCCGGAAGTCATTTGTAAAGAGGCTTCAAAGTTTGATGTGCCAGACTAGCTAGTAAGCTGTATACGAAGCATTTTACACCGGGGGCGACTCGAAGCCAGGTTTGGCGAAAGTCTAGTCAGGGTTGTAGTGCCGCGAAGACGCCCAAAGGGTGTAATAGGCCTTACGAGGTCAGCGCTACGTATATCAGAGCTCTTGTGCGACAGCTCAGGGCTATAGGTGAATCCTGAAAAGACCATACTGGTCATTTTTACGTGTAAGTAAAGAATAGCGAAAGGTGTTGCCTCTGCATTCTGTGCTAAGAGGCTGACGATCCCTAACTTAGTTAAATATCTAAGGGTAATCCTAGGTGGCAAACTAAACTGAGCGAAGCATCAAAATGCGTAAAGTAAAAAATTTCTTATAACTTTTTGAATGTGCAAAAGAATTTCAGGTTTGAAGTAGGTTCTAGGGCCTTAAATGCTTGCATAGCTCTACTCCGCTGTCCTCAAACTAATGCTTTTTTACGCGCTCATAGTCCGGTAGGCACAAGTGGAACTCAAATCAATGCAAAACAGACTGCGACGATCCCAAATGTCAGCGACGATCCCAAATGTCAGTGTTTAAAGGAGTGACGGGAGCAGTAAGGGCGTCTTGCAAGAGCAAATAGATGGCCTTGGGAGACAAATAAAAAGCAGCTCCTATAAGGCTAACGCTGCTTGTAGACACATTGTGCTCGGACAGCAAGGCTATGGATTACTGATCACACAGGGATCAAGGGCAACAAAAAAGTAGACCAGTTATCAGACAACGTTGCCATGCGTTTAGGATAGAGAGAGTCAGGTAAATCCTGGGATGACCCAAGGAAGACATAAGGGCAGTGGTCAAAATGCGTAGAGGGCGCAACTATTCAGGCTAGCATATGGAAAAATGGGGTACTGCACTACGACAGAGTGCAGAAAATGCGACAGGTATGAGGAAACATTTACTGAGACCGAATACCTAAGGGTGTAGCACAATAGGCTTTATAGTTTGAGGTTTAGGGAGGGAGACCCATCGGGGCTCCCTGCCCGCCTATAAACCAAACTAAGCTAACTAACTAAGCCAAAAATACTTTTCTATAATCTAAAATAGAACTGGGGAAAACCATAAGACATCGATTTACTTCAGAAGGGATATCGATTATATTTGCTTACCTAGATTATGTATGATAGGTCTGTTGTTCGAAAGGATGGCTACTGATCTTTAGATGTGATGTAAGTATGAATATGCACCAAACTTTGTGACAACTAGATGTTAAGTAATTATTGGCTTTACCATATGCTCTACGTCCATTAGCGAATCATTCAGAGAGTGGCAAACTTAAAACTGGGATTTTTAAACTATTAGTGTAGCAAGATATACTATTGAAACATAATCAGCTAAGAGAAACTTATGAACATTGTATTATAAGGGCATTTAAGATGTACCTGATACTGCAGAATTCCAGAGATCTTCAAAAAAAACCTTACATATCAATTGACGGCATTCATTTTGCCAAAAGGTGACATGATAGAAACAACTTGCAAAATTTGCGAATAAATTTGCGAAATTGGCTATTTTTGAGGAAAGGGTGCTGTTAAACTAAACTTCTCTGACAGCCCTAAACATAGTGCTAGGATGGCAAGCAAAATAACGCAATCAAAATTTACGTTTGTCATTTGGCGGTTCGATGAATTTTAGGTCGCGGGGGAAGATAGCATATTTTCGGCTGTAATTCAGAAAGGTTTTGTATTTTTTGATGAGAAAATTGTGTAAAATTTCTAGGAAATGCGTATATATTGGATATACCCCAGTGTAATGGCAAAAGGTTAAAGCGATCTTTATAATAAAGCCGGGAAAAGAATTCAGCTATGAGGCCAAATAATTTATAAAAATTTGCCTTACTTTTTTATGTTAAAGACATTAGAAAACTTAGTTGATTTTGATACGAAGGAAATAAAATTACTGGATAAACACTTTTATACATTTACCTCCGGCATTTAAAAAGCGGAAAGAACAGGAGATGTGGCAATTACAACATTTTTAGTCAGAGAGGGTGCCTCTAAAAACTTCCCTACGAAATCTGTGTTAAATTTTGCTGAGGACCTTGATGCAGGCACCTCTGTGATGGGTGATTATACTTTACGCTATTTGACAGGATTGTGCAATCTTTGCTTCACAAGTGCATGTGGAAGCGAAGGTAAAAAGAGGATGTCCGCAGGGAGGAGTTTTATCCTCCACCCTGTGGGCACTTGTAATTTACCTGAAGACTATACGTTAATGCGTCAGTCAAAAAGGCCAAAGTAACCTTTTGTGATTAAAGAGGCGCAGTTGGAAAAACTTAAAGACTCAAACCCCAGGTAGTTCACTGGTTAAATACGATAATCATTAGATCAATTATAGCGTACGCCTTATTTATCGGGGTACCAAGAACCAATTTGGTTGGTTCTAGCGAACAGCTGGACGGTCTTTTTAGGGTGTTTTATCTGGCAATTATTAGATCAATAAGAAAAACACCAACAGCAGGATTGAAATGCATAAAACATAGATATATCACCGCTGAACCTTCTTATCAGGCAGAAGGTTGAGGCGGTTGGGTACAGACTTTCCCTTATTAAGGGCTATAGAGATATTGCTTTTCTTCACCTGCATGATAAGGTAAAGCGGGTATTGTCGGAGGATGATATCCTTTGCATGCACTCTGGTAACGTGCTGAAAGAATACTTGTTCATAAAGCTCCTTAAAGAGGGATTGGCACGATAGACAGAGAAAAATATATCATTAACAATATGAGGACTCATTTTGTATACAGAACGTTCTAAAGACTCCCATATATTTAAAGCATAAATCGTGATCGGCAAGGCCTGTCTAGAGAAAATTCGTAAACCGGTGTTTGTTATTTTCAACATTTACATGTGCTTCGACAGACGAGCTGCTTTAGCGGATCTTTATTCGTGTAAGTTCACATCCAGACTCATCTGGATTTTCGTACAAGAACTTCTCGAAGTATCCGAAAAAACAATGTCAACCCTATCTGTGTTTCTGGACAGAAGATCAATAAAGGTAAGAAAAAAGCAGAATATGGTGGCAAAAAGGTAGGACTACAAAACCCGTCAACAGACCGGAACCATACTGCGGAGCCTCGTATGCTTCATCTAAGCATCATTGCACATTTGCAATAATTACAATAGTTAAATATTTTTAATGAATATTAAAAAAATCAACATACATGAAAAGTAAATGGTCCAC
This sequence comes from Amphibolips quercusostensackenii, assembly GCA_032357855.1. NCBI lineage: Eukaryota > Metazoa > Arthropoda > Insecta > Hymenoptera > Cynipidae > Amphibolips > Amphibolips quercusostensackenii. The sequence goes on along the minus strand of JAUELO010078971.1, from coordinate 2,053 downwards.
CTTTTTTCCATATAAGTTAGCAAAGTGCTGTTCTGTAAATGACAATAGATTTATTGCGTAAGCTTGAATCTGAACTCTGTATCTATTTTCAATGAATCCATTTTGAATATGAATTTTTATCTTTAATAAAATTTCAACCTATTTTTTATTTAGTTCTGCTCGTGACAAAATTAGATAATATATAAAAGAACATTGAATCAAAAAGAAGGTATACTAAATCTTCACGTAGAATTTTATCATGAGGTTATGGGAGGACTGCATTATGAAGGCATTAACTACACTGGTCAACAAAATGTGACCTATGTGCTCATGGAATGAGAAATGACATTTTCAAAGTAGTTTTTTGTGCTGAATCCGAATCTGGCCTCCATCTCTCTGCGTCAATATAAGATTTCGATGCATTTTTCAATGCAAAATTCAACGGATGCCTTGTTTCAGGTGTTATTCTTTTCGTTTTTCAATGCCGATGAATTAAAAAAAAAATTAGGTTTCAGGCTATCACCGTTTGAAAGATACCTGACAGAGAAGTTGTCTCTTTCTACGGAGCTGCCAATTTGACGACTTACACGTACTTGAAGCAAATTATTGTACTAAATCTAGTATTTCATTAAACCGCAATTTTCAATATCTGCCAATTGCACATCATTCACGAAGTTCATCATTTTCTTAGTGTCAATAGTATTCGATTCTTTAGATTCTTAAGCAGGTTTTTATCACGCAGGCGTCATACGGGCGCTGTAAACGTAATACAAAGGATCGGTCGGAAGAAAGTGTACATAGCGAATGCGCTACTTCCATGTACTATAGCGCATGCGCTACTTCCTTCTACTATAGCGCATGCGCAACTCCCCTATACTATAGCGCATGCGCAACTCCCATCTACTATGTCACACGCGACAGCTCTGAGCCCTTCTGCGTATCGTGTTTTGTGCTGTTTTCATTTCATGCTAGACCTCTGCGGAGTCTCATGTATGCTACCTATACACTAGGACTAGAACTTATTTCTATTAAACCCTAATTCATTAGCGCTGATTTTAAGCTATTATTCAACATTCATTCAGCAACAATTGCAAAATGTTGTGCTGCTCGACTCATGCTATTTCATTGAGGTTAGTATATTCAGGGAATTTCGATCATATCTTCACTTTTTCTTCCCCTACTTCTTAGAGAGAACCTGTGAACCATATCGATAATTGTTATTTCTGTATGAAAAATGAAAATGGCTACTCATCGAGATGCAACGACTCAATAATTCACCCAATTGTTCTTTCGTGACAAAAGCTGCGTCTGGCCGTAAAGAGTATCCCCTGGTGAATTCCACAAAACGCAAAGCAGAAGAAATCAATTATTTTGATGTATATGAAACCATAAAACATGAGCTGGCCAAAAACTTGCCACAATTATTTGATAAAAAATAATTAAATAATTTGGTAAGAGATCTAAATTTATCAAAAAATGAGGCTCTAGACTCAAGGAAAAAAATTTGCTTGGAAAAGATGAAAAAATCTTTCATTATCGAAATTTAGAGAAAGATTTTAATCCATTTTTTTCTAGCCAAGATAGTCTCATCTATTGCAACGATGTAGATGGACTAATGAAGGCCATGGGTCATGAACATCAACAAGAGAATAAGCGTTTTTTCATTGATTTGAACAAATACAGTTTCAAAGCTGTTCCCTTGCACAACGGAAACGAATATCCATCAATATCCGTTGCTCATGCCACCAATATGAAAGAGCGTTATGATGTCATGAAACTTTTACTTAACAAAATAGATTACGAGCTACATAAATAATTTATCTGTGGTAATTTCAAAGTAATAAGAATTCTTCTCGGATTGCATTCTGGTTACACAAAACATTATCGCTTTTTATGCACCTGGGACAGCAGAGCACGAGACGAATATTGCAATGTTAAAGTTTGGCCAGCGCGACAGACGTTAGAACCTGGAAAGATGAACGTTTCTTAAAAACCACTGGTTAATCTTCAAAAGATCTTTTTAACAGGATTCCATATAAAGCTTGTGATCGTGAAAAATTACATCAAAGCGAGC
>JAUELO010078725.1:0-28904 GCA_032357855.1 Amphibolips quercusostensackenii | reverse complement strand
AGGATGACGTCATACCCGCGAGAATTGCGTTCATAGGAAACTTACCGTATCTAGGAGAAAAGCCTGACCTGATAAAAAGAACCATGGTCAGATTTGTATGCAGCACACCAGAATACTGTAAGATATGATTTCCCGGCCGCCTTTTAGATGAATTTAATACCAAGACTATTCCATGTATAAAAAAGCTGAGTTTCTAGGAAATTTTTCGCGTCTAGTGTAAAACGCTGACGGGGTTAGGGTAAACTAATGTCATATTCGCATTAAGATAACCAAAATACATGAAGATATTACATGACCTATTTACAGACAATAAAACAATATGCCTGATCTGTTTTTAGATGATTTTAATACCAAGAGTAATTTATACTCAGAAAAGTTGATTCACTTAAGAATTTTCCGCATCTAGGGGAACTCCTGACGTGCTGCGATAAAACTGATGTCAGATTCGTGTTCAGCGTCCCAAAATACATATAGGTACAATTCTCTAATCTCTCGCACAACGCAATTTTTTTTTGTGGGCCTATGTTGTTGTTGATAGTTATTTCCGGGTTCATTACGTTCTGTTTTCTTCATAACGTGTGCCTTATAATCGCTATCTGATAGACTATACATAATTTTGTCCTTCAAAAATACTCACATTTATATTGCAAAAAGCAGTCCAAAAAAATGAATTTATTAACCTTAAACAAGGTTAGATTCGGCAGTATAATGTGATAACATAATAAAGTTCAATCAATAATAAAACTTTTTTTCATCAATAATTTATGTATATTTCAAAGTCTTTGCTTTAAGAATATTTTTGTTCACTTTAACAACATTATCAAGAGTTATATTGAAATTCCTTCAAGTATAATTAAATAAATTTTTCCTGAGACCAAAAGATGTAAATATATATCCTATAGTCGTTAACTCATAGAATAGCTTTTCCTTCTAAGATATTCACATTTCATTAGCTAATTTTAATCAGAAAAATTTAATTCCAAAGTTCCTTAGAGCTGATACTAAAAATTATATACGTTATCACAAGGTCAGAAATAAAGCTAAGCATCTAGAAAAGTTGTGGCAAAAATCATAAATTTATAGGACGTAATCTTTTAAATATTATCTCTAATTTAGGCCAAGAAAACATTCCTTATGCTATACTTAATCAAAAATTAGTCTTTAAAATATGGGAACAAGGTTTCTTGCAAGAAAAATATTTTTCAGTTTAAAGATTATCAATATTTATAAGCTGTTTATTAATTGACGTTTATTTGATCAATTTTTATTTGTACTAGAGTTACCTTCATGATGCGTAGGTTCACTGCTCATACCAAAATTTGACAGAAAGTCCCTTTCTTTGGGCGGCATACCGACTGATATCTCTGCGAGAAGACAAAAAAGATTTCAATGTTTTTTATGTTACAAATGTGATAAAAGTGGTCAATTTAAAATAAAATTTTGTCAAGGAATTAAAAAAATATCTCAATTTTTTTGTTATAAATAATAATAAACCTATAGTTATGAAAATTTAGTAAAAGAATGCGAATGTGTATTATACTTGAGTAGCAAAAAAATAATATCAATAATAATAATTGCTTATTATCATAAAGTTTGCTTAGTACTTAATATTCATTTATGTATGATAGAGGTTTCAACATACTTGCTATAAAATGATATATAAAAGATGGCTGTGTCTAGTCGTTCCGAAAAATTGGGGGACTTGGAAAAGGGTATGGGCTAGTCCTCTCGAATTTTCGGGATTACTAGCCAAGCGCATGAAAAATATTGTAGTAGTCATCCCGAATTTCGGGACGACGAGACACTTCGATAAAAGATATAAATTTATTATTAACGTACCAACATAGTTAAAAATAACTTCCAGGGTTAAAACCAGCGAAAAATGAATCCTCATTTTTTCCGAATGTAGGAAAAACGAAATAACAAAGAATTTTAGAAAAAGTGTTACTAATGAATATTTAGATGTTTCGTGCAAATATACTTTACTAAAATATTGGTCTTCTTTACCTTCTGGAGCATAAATTGCGTATGAGGCTAATTTTTAAGCTTGTTGACATACAACACTTTAATTAGTATTACGTAACTTATTTGGTAGAAGCTAGGCTCTCGCACATGTATAATTATTTTACCTTGATAACCTCAGGTACCTTGATAATGTGTAAAGAAAGAATATAAAATCACTCATTGTCCAATTATTTTAAGAAAGGCTTTTATGTAATTTAAATAGAGATAATATTTTAAGCTGTGTAAAAATTAATTTTTCTCAGGTGTTTGGCCTTTGTACGTATGTCGTCCGAAAAAATTTTAAGAGATGCGTAATTGTTGCACTAACACGATGCTAATTATTCCGAAAATTGTAATTAATCTGCAACAGCTTTGAAAACTTACCTGTAGATAGGTGCTTAAAAAAAATGATAATAGGCATAAATTTTCTTAAGCTTCATATTTGTCGGGAAAATGATACTCATAAAAAAAGTGTTTTAATAAAATAAATTAAAAAAAAAAAAATTCAACCTTCAACTAACTGAATAAATTTTCAATCAACGAAAGATAATTTCTACCAGAAAAGACAAACTTAAATTAAATACATACATTTTCAACTACATTGTTTTATTTAAAACCAAGAATAGAATGATTAAATATGCAGATAAAGAAATTATTCAAAAATAAATAAGGAATTACTGAAAAAAAAGTTAAATTTTCAGCAAATGAGATAGATCTTCCAAGAACAAAATGCATGTTTGACAAGGAAATTTAATTTCCAACCAAAGAATTAAATTTTTAATGTAAAAATTTAATTTTATGCTAAAAAAGATAAACCTACAATAAAATACATAAATTTTTAACTAAATTGTTAAATTTCCTACTAAAAATAGCGAAAGAAACTTTTCAGTTAAAAAAAGTTATATAAAAAAAAAAACAAATTTGCAACATGATAGTTGAATTTTCAGCGAACAAGATAACTCTTTAAATAATAAAATAGATTTTCAATAAATAAGTTAAATTTTAAGCTATGTATCGACTGAATTTTCAACCAGGAAGATTAATTTTTTACCAAAAAAGATAAATTCACAATAAAATGCATATACTTTTAACCAAATTGTTGAATTTTCAAACGAAAACCGAAAAATAAAATTTTCAGCGAAAAATTATTTTAAAAAATTTAACTAAGCACTTTTATTCTTAACTAACTCTTTAAAAACCAGAATAAATTGCAAACCAAATTTTTAGCAAGAGAGATGGCTCTTTAAATAATAAAATGAATTTTTAAGACAAAAGTTCAATTTTTATTTACGAAGATTAATTTTGTACAAAAAAGAAGAACTTACGATGAAATTCATCAATTTTCAATAAAATTCTCAAATTTTTAACTAAAAACGATTAGTCTTTGACCGCAAAAAATAAGTAAGTTTAAGGTAGAAAAATTCATTCGAACAAATAAATCGAAAAAATTAGTGGAATTTTCAACGAAATAGCAACTGCAATTTCAACAACGAAGATTAATTTTTCACCAAAAAAGATGAATTTACAATAAAATATATAAATTTTTAAATCAATTGTAGAATTTTAACCAAAAATATAATATTGAAATTTTCAGTTGAAAAAATTATTAAACAAAAAAAAATTTTAACTCAACTGAAAACAATCAATTTTCAACCGCAAAGAAAATTATTAATTTTCCAGCTACAAAATTAATTAAATAAAAAAGGAATCTAAGAAAGTAGTTGAATTTTCAACCAGAGAGATGGGTCTTCAAACGATAAAATGAATTTTTAATTATAAAGTCGAATTTTCAACAAAGTAGTAACTGAATTTTCAACGGAGTAGATTAATTTTTTACTTGAAATATAAGTTAACAATGAAAATGAATAAATTTTCAACCAAATTATGAAATTTTAACTAAAAGGAGAATATTAAAATTTTCTGCTAAAAAAATTAATTAAAAAAATACAACTTTCAACCAAATAGTTACATTTTTAGCAAGGGAGATGAGTCTTAAAATGACAAAATAAATTTTTACTTAAGAGGTTTAATTTTCAATCAAGAAAATTAATTTCTCACCAAAACTGACAAACTGACAATTATGTACATTAATTTTAAACGAAATTTGTGAATTTTCAACTAAAACAGTTAATTTTCAACCGAAATCCAAATATATAATTTGAGGTTTGAAAAATTAATTTAAAAAAATTATTCTGAAAAAGTATTTAAATTTTGAAATAAGGAGATTGATCTTCGAATAATAAAATAAATTTTTGATAAAGAAGTTAAATTTTTAACAAAGTAGCAACTGAATTTTCAACAAAGAAAATTATTTGTGTACCAAAGAAGATAGATAATTTTTAAATAAAATTCATGAATTTTCAACCATATTGTGTAATCTTGACCAAAAATAGAATATTAAAATTCTCAGTTGCAAACATTTTTTAAAAACACAATTTTCAACGACATAGTTAAATTTCCAGCAAGAAAGATGGCTCTTTAAAAGATAAAATAAATTTTCAACAACGAAGTTTAATTTTTGATCAAGAAGATTAGTTTTTTGCCAAAAAAGACAAAGTTACAATATAGTTCATCAATTTTTAAAAGAATTATTGAATTTTAAACTATAAATGATCAATTTTTAACTGAAAACGAAATAATTAATTTTCATTAAAAAAATTAATTTAGAAGAATAAATTTGCAAAAGTACTTGAAGTTTCAACTAGACAGATTGATTTTCGAATAATGAAATGAATTCTTAACGTAATAGTGTAATTTTCACACAATTAGTAAGCGAATTTTAAATCAAGAAGATTAGTTTTCTACCAAAAAAGATAAAGCAATAAAATACATAAATTTTAAACTAAATTGTATAATTTCAATTGAAAATGATCAACATAACTAAAAATAAAAGTAATAAAAATTTGAGTTCTTAATTAATATAAAAATAAATGTTTGGAAAGGTGTTTCAACTTCAAACCAAGTAGTTGAATTTTGAACAAAAAAAGATTAATTGTCAATGAAAAATTGTACAGACGAATTTACAATGAAAAACAAACGAATGCAAGATTAGTCAAAAGTTTCTCGTTTAACTTTCACAGTTTTTTACAAATTAATACGTTTGCTAATACTCTTTGCAGGAAACTTTTTTATATTTTTCCAAACAACTTTTCTACAGGGATTTTTGTTTTGCTGAAGCTTCCCTCGATAAACGAGGCGCTCAACGATTATATTATACGAATTACACAATAGCTTCGAAAATGATTTTTATATTCTGTTTTATCAAAAATTAAAACTTTTTTCTTACACAACCATCTCTAGAATATTACAGAGGGTATTTTTTTGAGCTTTTTCAACCCCTTCGTTGTCATTGACGCAAAATGCATCAAAATTTTTCGTGCCCTGTGTGGCATTGACGCAAAGTGCGTCAACCTTTTTTTCCTATTTAATTTAGTCCGATTTTGCATTCAAGTCTTACTCGGGGTTTTTGGGTTCGCTGAATCCGAATCTGAAGTCAAAATTCAAAAATGCAAAATGGCCGATCCAACATGGCGGACGAAAATACAAAAAAACGCCTAAATTTAAATAAATCTTGGCACTTGTATGTTATTTAGGTCGCTAATTAGGAATCTGAACTTTTTGTAACCCCTTCTGCATTAGCTGGTGAATTTATGCACGACACCGAAGTGTGCCACGAGGAGGCTGCAACGGTAGGACTTAACGCTCCTTTTTTTAATTTTTGTTGTCTTTTTTTCATTTTTTGTTTTTTGCTGTTTTTGTGTGTTTTTGTTACCTTTTTTTGTTTTTAAAAAATTTTTTTTTCATGTGTGTTTTTTGTGTGTTTTTGTTTTTAATTTTCAAATATTTCTCAAGATTGTTTTGCATTATGAATTTTCAACTAAAATAATTGAAAAAAATCTTCAGAAATAACATCAAGATCCGAAATAAGTGTTATTTTTAAAACGCTTGTCGATTTGTGTGATAATTTATAAAGCACGCAAGGCAAAGTGGTATGTTATCGCACTTTGTACATTGCACAGCAGTGTCCGTCCTTTTCCGTATTGATTTACAGACAAAGCATTACCTTCTTAAAATTTTTTCTACTGAATTAATTATTCTGCCTGGAGTATGCTAATGTTGTCCCATAATAAAGACACCATTTCTCGCAAGGTGTATGTCCCTTGGCAGATTTCAGATCATTTTGCAATTTTTGCACTTCGAGGATGACGATGAAGAGTCGACACTTAAGATTCGAAAGATTCAGCCCGTTCTCGAATTCTTGGTAGATCGAGTTCAAGCTGTTCATCGACCGGGACGGGATATTTTAATTGACGAAACGCTTTTACAATTAAAATAAAGACTAAGTTTCAAGCAATGTAACCTTAACAAACGAGCTCATTTTGGTATGAAATTATATAAAACTAGCGAATCTCTAACGGAATACGTTTACAATTGCAGAATTTACACGGGGAAGGATAAGAGCAAGTCCAAAGCAAAAAAAGCAATTGGTATATCTGGGGAAACAGCTCAAAAGATGCTTGGTAATCTTGCAAAACAAGGTCGATGCTTATACACTGATAACTGGTATACCTCTCCAGTGCTGTTGAAACAAGTCGTTGATTAAAAAACCAACGCCTGCGGTAATGTTAGGATAAACTGAAAATACTGACCTAAAGTTAATACAAGGCACATTAAAGTTGGCGATATACTGGTGCTGCATACTCCTTAGTTGTGCTTGATTGTTCGGAAAGATAAAAAAGTGGTAAGCATGCTTAGAACTCATAAACGCCCTGTCATGATGACAGCTGGTAAGTTAAACTGTCGTACAGTAGAGTATCAACAAAAACCAAATGTAGTAATCTCCTACAACAATAATATGAGCGGAATGGATTTATCCGATCAAATTTTACATTCCTACGAAGTGCTACGCAGGACTGTAAATGGTACTACGGGTTTTTTTTCAATTTCTTGGACATAACTGTTTTAATGCGAGCGTTGCATATAATTTTTTTTGCCCTAGAAAAAAAAAAAATCAGCTCGATTTTAGGTTCGCGTTAGTGGATGAACTCATCAAAGAACATTGTGACCAAAAAACTACAACTACGTGCAAAGCTTTTTCTCGACCCTCTCCTCACATAAAACGACTAGAACAGCATGGACATACTTCAGGCAAAATGATTGATTCATCAGGAAAAGTTTTTAGAAGGCGATGCTTCGTCTGCAAATCAAAGGAGATAAGGATGGACACTTGCGTAAAATGTACAAAATGCGATAACATACCAGTTTGCCTTGCCTGCTTTATAAATTATCACACAAGTTGACAAATCTTTCAAAATTAACACTCATTTCAGATATAAAAGATGTTCCTGAAGTTTTTTTTCAATTATTTTAGTTAAACATTTATAATACAAAATGATCATAAAACATATTTTAAAATGGAAAAAAAAAACAAAAAAATACAAATGAAAAAAAATTAAAAACACAAGACAAAGCAAAAAAAGGAAACAAAAAACACAAAAGCAAAAAAAAATATTAAAAAAAAAACAGAAAAAATTGAAAAGAAGGAGTGTTAGATCCTACCGTTGCAGCCTCTTCGTGGCACACTCTGATGTCGTAAATAACTTCACACAGCTAATGCAGGAGGACCAAAACTTCAGATTTGTAATTAGTAACCTTAATAACATACAAGTACCATGATTTATTCAAATCAAGCCGTTTTTGGTAATTTCGTGCACCATATTGAATCCGCTATTTTGAGTTTTTAAATTTTGACTTCAGACTTGGATTAAGCGAACATGAAAATCCGTGAGTACTAAGATTTATCGCAATCAAGCTATTTTTTATATTTTCGTTTGCCATATTAGATCTGCCATTCTGAATTTTCGAATTTTTAATAAGGATTTGAATTCACCGACCCCAAGAACACTAGGGTACAAATGTTTAGGATTGGAAATGTTTCTGACATTTTGGACACTTTTTGTTGAATTCTTTCTGCCAACAAAGGGGTTATAGAGTTCCTAAAACTGTCTACCTAATTTTTATGTGTTGCTATCCCACGAGAACACAAGGGGACATATTTCACGCATTACTAAGTAGAAGGCGGGGACTACGAGATTTTTTCACATGGGGGTGGCAAATGAGAGACAGATTATTGGTCGAACACGCGTTTTGTCCGCTTTGGAATATGAACTTCTATCAACTGTGTAATTTTGTAAAGTTGCGATACGACAAGGTGGCGGTGGATGCACGAAAAAGCGGCGAGTCCTTCTACCTACTCTTAAAAGTGATCCCAAAAAATATGCGCATGTTTGAACTGAACTGCGCTCATTAGCTTATTAGCTTATTGGCAGTTACTTCCTTACTTGAAACTCAAACACAGAAGCGCACGATAGCGAATTAACAATCCATGCATGAGCAGTCAAAGATGACTCAGTTGGGATCACTGATTTCAGCAGACCTTACTTTCGATAATCGTTACTATCGTTATTCTTTCCATTGCATTATAACTTACTGATTCTAAGCGAAACATCGTGTCAAACCTACAACAAGCGAACGTTTACTCTCAGCAACCGTGACTCTCTTTAATCTTCCAATTGTATTCTAACCTACGAATACTGAGCGGAACAACTAGTCACACGCGTACCGAAAGCCTTTCAAGAGAATCGTTAAATTGGAAACGACAATATTGTTTAGAGATTTCTTAGCGAGGGTATCCACATTTAAGAAGCTTTAAGTACTCTGCTATCATTTCTCACCCAACTGTTTATTTGCACTTTAAGTCCATTGCCGGATATCCTTATCATGCAAGATATGTCTGGCCTTAATTGTATTTCTAAATTTTTGTATTACATATTCAGAATTTTCAAGCAAATTTTTTTTTCTGGTTCCCTCTGCCTCTAATTGATGATCTGATCTTCTGCTTTTTTTAAACTGATTCTTTCAATTGAATTTCCGCCTTAGTTGCAAAGATTTACATTAAGTACATCGTTAAAAAATGTTGCTAGCAACATATTTATCACATTTATAGGATTGAGTATTATCTTTGATAAAAGCAATTCGTTAAAAAGAAATTTAGAAAACACCTTTTATTCTTAATACATTACAAATAAAGCATCGATTAAATAACTAGTGAAATATATACTCAGACCAGTGTTTTTTTCACAGATGCGTTAACTGATTTATATGCTATTTTTGGGCGTGGTAAACACGGTTGTAAAACTCGTAGCTCGTAAATTCTGACACAGCATTAGTACAATAATGTAGCTAATTTTAAATGATAACAGATGCCTCGGTCTCAATATGTAATAATATCTGAGGAATTAAGTTATTTATATTTCCTACAAGTTTTAACTATCTCTATTTTCAAAATAAAGATACTATAAACGATTACGGCAAACCCTGATTTTGCACTAAAATATGCCTCGGTTTTCACGAAATAATTGTTGCATAGTCTTTTTAGGCGCAAAACCAACGACTACGCGCATCTTGAATTTGTTATCGGAAAATTAAATAATAAGAGGTTCTTCACTTTTTGGTAATCGTAGTAAATTGTTTAATCACTATTCTGGCAGCACGAATCAACATTCATGTTTTGATTTTAGTCAAATCTATATTTTAATTTTTTACATATTTATTTTTTAGGGTAGTTAAGCTTCTTTTCTAGATTTATTTGAATTTGTGGGTCATTTTTTTTATACAATGTGATTAGAGCCTTTGTCAGAAAATACGCGGCATGTTCTGAATTCTTTATGGTACCGTAGCTTCTCGGAAATTCTACGAGCCTGACTTTAATTTCCTCTTTTTATGAGTCCACAAGTGAGTTTTTAGGGTTTCTGAAATTTCAAAAAGCCGGTTTTGCTAGGGCTATGTGGAACGAGATATATTTGTGGTCCAAAAAAGACACTTCGTCCAAGATTTTCTAGCTCACTATCTTGCTGCTCAGTTATTCCGAGCAGAGTCAAATCAAGAAACCTTATCGTGTTTATAGATTGAAATGTGGAAATTTCTCCACAATTGAGGATTCCCAATTCAGTCTCTTCTAGGTATTTAATTCAAACCTTTCCTCTTCCGTTGATGTTTGTGCTCCCCTACACTTTAGGGTGCGAGTTGATTCAAAGCACAGCAGCAGAGGAATCCTGTTTTTATGGAAGCTCTGAGCCAGTACCCCTCAGCATCGCCCGGGAAACAAGCCGTTAAGATATACACCTCTAGTCATTAATTAAGGGCGCCGAGTTGAAGCAATCGTTATTTTTAAACTTGTTTTCTAAGGCATCCATTAGAGCACTTCTTTTGTGGCCCTGTTGTTTTCATCTTGACTCAAGGGGCAAATTAGCTTATTCGAGGATTTGAAAACCCTAGCGCCATTTAACCTTCACCATCGTCAGATCTCTGCATCTCTAGTCCCCACATAACTTCTGGTCTTTCTCTTATGGCAAATCCCTTTCACATTGAGGCGTGATGGACGATTCTGTCGATAAGGATAGAGTGAATTGAATTTTTTTTTTGGAACAACTAAGTCAGGCTGAAATATTTCACGCAATCAGTAAAAGCTAAGCATCAAATCGAAATAGGATATGCATAGCATTTTACTTGACAGAACAACCTTCATTGTAAAAACATACAATATTTTTTCAAGAAAACATAGAGAAGCATTTAAAATACTAAAAGCACTAGATATCATTATTAAGTAATATAGATATAATACAAATACTATTTAGTTTTCTATCCTTCCAGGTTTTTTGAAAAAGACTTAATTGTGCAATCAAGTTCAATCAGTACACGGTGAGGCACTCTGGCCAATATTCACGAAACGTGAGATTTATTAGTTTGATTGAAAATTTATCTAGTTTGATATATATAACTATTAATATTATATATTATTCTTCTTTTCTTTTAAAGATTAAGCACTGACTATTGTTACGGAATTTTCCGTAAGTTGAGCCACAAAACGAACTGACAAGGATCTTAGCCTCACGGAAAATTCTGTAAAGGTAGACAGTTCGTGAACATTAATTGTTTTGACTGAAAATGTAATGATAATATTTTACACTAAACAATGTTAAACTTTTCTCAGTTCTATTGTTCACACCAATGCGACATTCTTGCTCATTGTGCTTCATCTGAAACTCCATTCTGAATCATGTGTGTGAATTTGGTATTAATCTATGATCCAAGTTTTTTTCACCTAATCAGCATATAAAAAAGCGACATGAATATATTTTCAAATATCTCAGAGAAGTAAGCTTTTTGCTTCCAAAAAATCTTGCGAATAATGGAATCATTCCAAAGAACAAGTGTGGTAGAGACTACTATACTTATATTGAAAAAATTTTAGAAAAAATATAAATAATTGAAAAGATATGTACAAGAATAAGAATGATTGCAAGATATTCAAAAACTAAAAAGCACCTTCTGTGGGAATTTAAATGGTTTTAAAAGAATTAAAAACTTTTATTTAGTTACAGTGGAGAATTTCAAAATATTATTTTGTTTGTTACATTAATTTAAATAGACTTTAAAATATATCTTAAACTTTTCGAAAAAAATATGTAGAAAATTTTAAGACAGTTGGTTTATGGTAAAAAGATATTCAAACGTTTTAAAAGTTTTAAAGAGAATAATAGTTATATAATAATAGTCTTTACTAAGAGATCAATGTTTTCATGACGAGCTTTTTAGGCTCTCCTCGTGAACATTAAGCTTTACGTGTCAATCTGTCTAATCCTACGAGTAATGTGCGATATATTATTTAAAATCAGCATTACATGAGTCTGTTGGGCTGCCTGAAAAGTGAGTCGTGACATTTTTTGCATCTTTGGTCGTGAAGATTCACGACTAAAATTTTCTCAAACATTTTTGGAAACATGTGCAAAAATTGCGAAAAAAAATCTGGAAAATTTCAAAGCAATTTCTTTAATAATTATTAAAAATGGATATCTTTACTTCAAAACTTATAATTAATGCTTTAGTCAACAAATATTAATTTTCAAAAAATGGAAGAAAAACTATTAATGTTGAAATATTGTAAATATTTTTTTAAATATATTAATTCGTTATTTATAGTGATAATTTCAGATAAAAAAATAATTTTACACAAAAAAATGTTTCAGATTGTGAATATTCTAGTGGACCCAGAAAATTATTTTGTTCAAAATAACCGATCTCTGTTGAAATATGTTAACGTAACCTAAAATTGTACCAAAATTGTGAAACTCCTTCGAAATCTATACCTATTGCAGGTAAAAATGCAAGCATAACCTAAATTTTTTCAAACAACATTTATCTTCCTAAAAACCAAATAATTTGTCATCAAATGTACAAATTTCTGGCTTAACTCTGTATCAAAATGAAAAATGGCATTAAAGTGTTGAATTAAATAACTCTGAATGATCATCTAAAAAATAATAATACAAAAAATCTTCTGATTTGAAAAATCCAGAAGATTTATTTCCGACAAAAACAAACCACAACCTATTAACCACAAGCTTTTATTTTTGAAATACGTCATGAATATTTACTGAATCAAAATCACTTTCTCATCAACAGTATTAATTTCAAACAATTATTTGTACATCTTTAATGTAATTTTCTAGAAAATAACTAATGAAGAGCAAATATCGCAGAATCAAAAGCTTGAAGTCTACAATCTGTGAGATAACGACTGTAGTATGTATTATGCAACACATAATAAAGCATTAGAATATTCCTTACTTTTTTATTGAAACACCTATCAGTTTGTGCTCTACTTGGAGAAAATGAAGGTGGCTTATACTCTGGTCTTTACCGTGTCAATTATTATTAATTCTATTGGTGAATATGATAGCATAATATATATCTTTAATTTAAAAAAAAATTTTTTTATCTTTCTATGAATAACAATTTGTAAAAGTATTTTAAGAATTCAAATCTTCTTCCTTAAAGTCAAGCTGAGCATTGTTCAATTATTCTTTTGAAACACGTTTCTTGAGGCTCATGATCACCATGTCTGCGGATGTTTTTTTAAAGATATTCTAACAAAACTTTTCACATCGGAAGGCAAAACAAAATTTACAATTATTTATTTTCTGTGAAGAAAAATATATTTTTGATTTATTTGATTCCCTTAAGTACCTTCGAAAAAAATATAATCAGCAGGAATTTATTCATATTGATCCTTACTACGGATTTTCAGTATATATGCAAAATTCAGAAAAAAATTTTTAGCCTGGTTATTCAGTGGCTAATTCATGATTTTTTAAATTTTTAAGATTTTTACTTAAAGTTCTTATAAAATATAAAAGAATGATTTTATGAATTTTCAATTGACAAAAATTAGATGGGAGCCCTGCTTGTCTCACTTACTGACACACGTTTTGGAGAAACGATAAAATATCTGACTTAGCAGGGCGATAACTGCCCACAGCACTGCGGTGAAACGTATTGTTCTATAGCATAAAATTTAAGTACATATCATTAAAAATGTCAGTCGTTATCATAAAGGCATACAACGATTTGCAAAAGATGTTATAAAATTTTTCGAATTTCGGAAATAAATTCTTCAGGGATTCGCTTCTGAAGAACGCTAGTGCATTATATTTACAAAGTAAATATTGGTTTCTACATTTCAACATGGAGTGCAACCACCTATTTACCATTTTACTAACCTCGTCTGTTTTAGCAGAATGGGATGTGAGTACATACAGAGCGTCTGTGGTAGTTTTGCCTTTTGGAGACGCAAATTGATTTTTATAGAGAGTTGTTTTCTTTGGGATTTTTTCTTTCAAGTTAAGGTCCACTAACTTTTCTAGTTTTCTCAACATAGACCTGTTTAAGCTGATCGGCCTTAAGAATTTTTTCTCGTAGTAAATATCCTTAACCGGCGTCTAGTGATCTTTTTCTGATTATCTAATGTAGAATTTCACCAGGGTGCATTCTTGTCTATTTTCTTAATACGGCAAGGACAATGGTTCCTATACGCTTTCTTCATATGTAAGTTTCCGTAGAATGTCAGGAGCAATTTTTATTAGTTTGGTAGACTTAATTTGGCCCAATGTAGGACCTAGCGAACTGTTGTGATCCTCCTTATTAGTATACCAGACAGTTGCTTAAAAGTTCCCATACCTTTCAACTTTAGATCTTTTGGCTTTCAGCAGAAAGAATATCTGTCTGTGATATGATAGGGACGCATTCGTCGAAACACCTTTGAACAATCCGCCAATATTTATCGAACGTAAGGCCAAATAAATTTTTTCGCGACATCTAGATATTACAAAGGTAGGTATATTACCCCAATTAAACAAAGTTAAATCAGAAGTTAAGAGGTCATATAATAAAGACTTATCTCTAGTGTTTTTGTTTTTACCATCATCAGCCAAACAATGTACGTAACCATCACGTCCGACGAGAAATAGACATCTTATAACGCAGCAGTAGTCCACCAGATTTCGCTATTCCTCAAATGGTGGTTCCAAAGAGTTAAACAGTGGGTACGTTAGGCAAATCAACATAGGTGAGCGCTTACCTCCTAAATGGTGCCTAATATTTATTGTTACTAAATCTCTAGATGAAAATCTTGGTAATCTAATGAATTTAATATCTTCTCTGACAGAAAGTCTTGCCCGAAGTTTTTCTACAGAACTATTATAAATGACTGATCCGATCTTGTTACTGAATCTTCCAACTTTCGCCTTGTAAGCCCAAGGTCCTTGTGTTTAGGCAAAACCTGTTTGTTACCTTCTAGGTGTCTCATAAACCTTTTCCGACGACAAATCCAGAGCTTCTTTTCTCTCTACGGGTGTAACTTTAATTTTATGGAGGATCTTTATATTGATTCTCTCTAAACCATAGTGAGGCCTGCAGTTAATTTTTTTGAGACCCCCAGACACTCCTGTCTCTGCAGTTATCACAAAATGGGTAGCTTGACTATTAGCCTCAACATCGATAACCTTTCATCTTTCTGTTTTCATGGTTGGGTTTTGGATTGTCATTTTTTTCGTTGATGCTTTTAGTTCCACGGATACACTAGGTATTCCAGCCAGCAGCTTTACTGGCATTGTGGGATCTCTGCTGTCGATCTCTTCAATCTTAGCTTTTACCCATGGTTATAATACATCAACAGCTTTAATAAGCTAAGTTCGCGGCACTTTGCACGCACATATGACTATAAAAGTATTATTTTTCAAGCGTCAATCTTAAAATCTTGTGATAACATCTCCAGCTTGCACCTTACCGATTTTCTTTTTTGGTGCCGCTTCAATTATCTCGGCCTGGTCTTCATCAACTTCGGTTAGTGGGAGAAACCTAGCTATAAGAGACTGTTTGATCTCTTAGCCTTATTTTCTTCTATTCTATGATTTTATTCAGTGTTTCGTTATCATAATAGTCCATCTTTGGAGCCCCCGTCTAGCTAGTGGTTGCACCTCACTGATTTAACAATTGGCGTCTTAACCTCTTTCTAGCAGCTCCCGATATTGATATCCATCGGTGATATCAATTTACCAGACGGGTCGTTGCTGACTCCCTCTGTGTGTTCTTTTTTTCGATTTTTTTTCTCTAAAATTATTTTGTTTGTACGATTTTACATAAACAAATTTTTACTAGTGTCTTTCTCTTGTAGA
This sequence comes from Amphibolips quercusostensackenii, assembly GCA_032357855.1. Taxonomy (NCBI): domain Eukaryota; kingdom Metazoa; phylum Arthropoda; class Insecta; order Hymenoptera; family Cynipidae; genus Amphibolips; species Amphibolips quercusostensackenii. The sequence continues at coordinate 13,326 of JAUELO010078725.1, read as the reverse complement.
AAGAAGTGTTAGTTCCACGCTAGTTGCTAATAATATTCATAAAAGTCAAAATATGTGACAAAAAATTAATATACCTTAATATTTACTGTTTTTTTTAAATTGTTATATACAAATTTACAAATGATAAGTTTTTCTTATGATTAAATAGACTTTTCTGACCAAAAGTTATTCATGATTGTCTTCAAAGGCATACATATTCTTTGAGCTTCATTAAATGTTAATAATATAGATTGTCTATAACATTTTCATTAAACAAATGTCATAATTAGTTGCTTTCTCGTATAAAAAAAATCATTTTTTCTTCAATTATTATCGAAATGACAATTCTTGCGATTATTAACGAACGAAATTTATTTGAAAATAATATAATATTAATATTGAAAATGTCACAATCTGGTATTTTAACTGTAGAAAAATTTTATTTTTTCCTAAAAAGTTTTTTTGGTGAGCTTATTTGTGATATAAAACCAACTTTATCAATGAATCGATGAATTAATACAACAATTTAAATCCAAGATTATTTTAAGTGACGAATCTGAATTAATTTTAAAAATTTTTTTTTATAATTAGCTTATAATTATTATAAACATTGATTATCACTGCACATTGCCAGTCTTATTTCTTTGTGAAAATAATAAGCATATAGCTTTCGTCTGCAAAATTATTTATGAGAAACAGATACATAAATTGCTAACTGATTTCGTTGGCTTAATGTCACAATTAAGCTTATCACAAAAATGATTAAAGAAAAAATAACTTTTTCTGCAACTAAACGTCAGATTGTAACATTTTTTTAAATAAAGTGTTATCAAAAATTGTGTAAATTATTCATTTGTATCTCATGGCTAATTTCTAAATCACTTTTAGTTTACTGTCGCATAATTTTAGTGAAAAAAACGTCTATGTTGTATGTTAAATGATACATCTTAATTTCTGTTTGAAAAAATCTTTCTAACCATCATACAAATTGAGAAAAATTTAATTTCGTTAGTTAATAATCAGAAAAAATGTCATTTTAATAATGATCTGAAAAAAAATAGTTTTCATCCCACAAAGAGATCGCCGTTGGGGACATTGATTTAACGAAACTGTTATTAACCATCTTTATTTACAGTTGATAAAGCTCGAAGTATATAAATGCCTTTGAAAACAATCGTGAATTCCTTTTGTTCAGAAAAAACTATTTAGACATGACAAAAAATCAATTATTGACAATTTATTTATTAAAATGACGATTAAAACAAAAATTTTTAACTCATCCTAATTTTTTGTTACATATTATAACTCTTATGAATAATCTTAGCAACTAGTGTGAAATAAACGATTTATTCTGCGGAAAAAAAAGCTCGTAAAAATTTCTTTAAAAAAATCATTTATAATAATTAGGTCAAATATCATTAGGGTCATTTCTGTTCTATTAGTGCAGATGCCATAATTCCAGCAAATAGCGAGTTTCTTTATGTACCTTTCCTTGAGATTAAAATATATAAAGCTGAAATAGTTAATCTTGTCACTTAATTTGTTTACATATTGTTGCTTTATAAAAAAAATCAAAAATGGTTGGAATTTGAAATATTTGAGTGATTTGATTTGGCTGATTTTACCAACAGCGATTAAATGGGCGATTAGCAAATAATTTTTATTTTTAATTAGTAATATATAATAATACATACACAAAAAGAAAAAAAATTGTACTTCATTAACGCTTCATAGTTTCTGTCATTAACACGTCGATTAAAAAAAGCATACATGATAAAAATTATTGTAAAAATATTCACATGAGCTCTTTCGAATACTCTAATGGAAACTTAATTTTAAGGCTCTTTTCTGCTGACTAGCATAAATTTCTAGCATAAACTATATAAACATAAACATAAACTAGCATAAACGTAATGCACTGATTAATTAGAGAAATCGAGGATTAAAATGGCATTTGGATTAGGTAAAATCGTCACTACGAAAGGAACTGTTTTTACCTTGAAATGGTTGTTTCTTTAATTAAATTCAGGGATTAACTAAACTTTGGCTAAAGTACAAGATTGTAGCCCTACTAGACCTAGTTATTTTTTGAAGTCACAAAGAACAAAAGATCTAAACATTGACCTGAAAAGTCCTGAGAATAACTCACTAGTCTAATTGCCCAAGCGTAAACCAGAGAAATCTAACAAGACGTACCTTACTAGTTTGTCTTTTCCAGGTGCATTATAATGGTAACTTTTTAATTTTTGAACAATATAGAACCAGTTTTATTTTAAAAACAAGCTTGAAAAGGAAATAGAGAATACTTAGAGTAGGTATGCAATAAATTATAACAAACTATTAATTCGCTTGTCTACAATGTCTGACCTTCTAAACCTGAAAAAAGAATTCCCGTTAACAGTCCCTTATAAAGTCATGACTCAAATGTACTATTTCAGTTGTTCTACTTATGATCTGACCTAAGCATTTCTCTGCTTTAATTAAAATAGAAACAAGTGGAACGATTTATGCATGGGGGAGGGGTCATGAAATACCAGCATACTTGAAAAAATTCTCTCTTTCTTGTTGCAGAGTTCAGTTCGCAGTTTAATCTTTTTCCTGATGATGACCTTGATTCTGATCTTCCTTGTGGCAGGCCTTCTTCTTCTTCTTCTTCTTCTAGAAGATATCATTCAGTTGAGAGGCCTCATTCTCCTACCGAACTGACTCTTCGTGTCAGGTCAAGGTCTCCTGCTGTCAGGCCTCAATATCCTTCCAGGTTCATGGCTCCTCCTACAAGTCTTCCTTCTCCTAACTGTACAGTATGTGGAATTGAAGAACTTCCATTTATTCGAATAACTTCCTACATGAATTCAAATCGGACATTCGCGTTTCAAAGATACACTTTTCCTGCTAATAAGTCACTTCAACTGCGAGTAGGAAGGAATATATATGACTCTATGCCTGTCCTAGAACAAATTGTATTATCAACTTCAGATGGTGACGTCTTTGCTATATTGGAGAGTTTTAATGTTCTTAGTGGAATATATACACGTGATGGTGATCTAAGAAAGCGAGCAAAAATAAACATGTTTACTGGCAGGGTTACCTCATTGACCCGAAAGGAAACTGATGAAACTCCAGTAGGTCCCCGCCGCCACATCATGGGGAATTATAGGGTGGAGAATCTAAACCCTCGTCTAAACAATCGTCAAAATCATTAATTTAAAAAAATGTTAATCTAGTATTTATTTTTATCTGATTCGAGATCGAAATCCTACATGTAACTTGGAATTACAATAAAAAGTCAATATTGTGACCCTCTAGTTTGTAGGCCTTGTCATTTTATCTAAATTTAATTTTTTATTCAATTTCTCTTTGACTAGAATGTATTGAAAGCGACTAAACAGCCAATCACCAGCATCTAGCTAGACCGTCTTGCCGTAGTCATTATAAAAATATTACAGTGCTGACCAGGCCAAGACTTCACCGTACAGAGTCTCCAGAACGTAGGATTTTTCGGCCCCCACCACCTTCCTATCCAGGAGAAACACATTTAAACATAGCGTGTCGGTGAGTCGGCTCTGTTACGGGCTGCAAAGACTAGCCGAAAATGCACAAGGACGAATCCGATCTTACCCGACCTTCTGTTTCCCTCATTCTCTTATTCTCTAAAGCTGTACTGTGTACTCATCAAGCAAGGTTGCCGATGGACCGGGAATCCGAGAAATGACAGCGAAATTACAATAAATTTTTTATTGACCGGGAATTTGACAAATTTTCAGAAAAAAGTCTATTCAGTTTCTATTTTAACCGTTTTTTCTAATTTGTTGAATTCTTATCTTTTAGAATTATGACATCTTTTAATTCAGAATGCGTAATTCTAAAATCTTACACATTAAATATTTTCCATTTTAGATTTTAGTTTTTGAGTCTGCTTTTTAATTTTGAGAAATTTTTAATGCAGTTTCAAAGATTTAAACAATTAAAAATAAAAAGCGTTTAAAATTGAAGATTTTGAATCAAAAACATTTGTAGTTGATCAACTGAGGATACAAATTGATTATTGATTTTTACAATTGAACTGTACTTCAAGGTCTTATTAGATTATTAAATGTAAACGCTTGAAACTTGAAATTGAAACTTTATGAAATATTGACAAATTCAAAATAACTTAAAAATAATATATTTATAAATAAAGGCTTCTATTACATTTTAAACATTGTTCCAGTGTAATATATTCCATTTCTACGCCAATCAATTAAAAATTTTTTATTTAAGAAAAAGAACAATTACTTAATATTTAGAAATATCTGACATTCAATTTAAAATATGTTATAATAAAGTGAATAATCGAAACAAAACAAAATAAAACTAAATTTTGAACCTTACAATTTCAATTTTTTATTTAAAAAAATTTTATTTGTAAGTCAACTTATTGAATTTTGATATAGAAATGATAAACTAAACACCTATTATTTAAAAAAAAAATTCGAGTAAGCTAAAAAATTGTTAAGAATTTACTGAAAAACCCAAAATTAATTTGAAATTTAAAATGATTTAAAATGATTTAAACGAAGTGCCTACGTGCACCGATAAAATCCGGCTATTGGTATTTAAATTTTAGTGCGGATTGCCCACAGTTTGATTTGAAACAAAATATAGATCTATGACAATTTAAAATAAAAAATTTAGAAGCTTTTTTAAAATTGTGAAAAGCTTTAGAAAAATAAAAAAAAAATTCTAAAGATTCGTAGAAAAATTTAAAGCAATTTTTTATTTTGAAAAAATAATTTCAAAAGCAATTTTGAAATGATATAAAAAAAATTACAAAATTACTAAAAATGAATGTGAAATATTAATTTTTTTTAAATGACAGGTGTTTTTTTTAAATTTTAAATCACTGAATCTGTAATCGTTCAATATTGAATGTTTCTATAAATAAGACTTTAAATTATACATTAGGTATACATATATATGTTTTCTGCTTTAGAGTTCGAATTTTTTAACTTAATCGACCATAAAATATGCTTGCGAATCAGGAAAAATCCAAAAAATAACCAGGATTTTTTGTATTAAACCGAACACCATGATTAATTTAAAAAAATAAAAAGTACTGATACTTTCATTAATATTTTTTAAAAATTTATTCCAATATAATACACGTTGATTTTCGTTCAAAAAATCATTGTGAATAGTTCGTCATTTTTCAAATTTCACGACACTTTTTTACCAGGTTTAACCTTACGGACTAGATTTTAGGAATAAAATTATAAGAATATCTCCATTAATAAGTAAAATACTATAAAGACTTGCCTTTCAAACGATGCCGAAAATGTTTTAAAATGGTATCAAACGGTTGGCATAATTATTTATTTGGCAAAAGGTTTTGACTAATTAAATTTTCGGAAAAATTATATTCTGAAGGAATGTAAACATTTAAATAATTTTTACTTTATATATATTTTTTTCAGTTTCAGCTTCCACTTCTAAAATTTTGATTTATTAATAACCTTTTAAACTAACTTCAGAACATTTAAGTTTTAACAGAATTAGTCAATAATTAATTATTCAGTTTGAAACAGGATAATGATTGAACAATTTTTTTCAATAAAATATTTAAATGATTCTTGCTTTATATACATATTTCTTTAAACTTTTATTTATTAAAGATTGATTTATTACTAACCTTCTGAACTAATTATAAAAAAAAATTAAAACATTTACATATAATTTTGAATATGGGATTTAGATACTCGCTTTGAAAAAGCAAAGCCATTTCTAAAAATTATGAATTTGTTATAGAGATATGTAAAATATAAATAAATTTTTTTTATACCAATTATACTTAACATCTTATTACATAACCCTAAAACGAATAATAAATTTATTTAACCTGATGAAGAAAAATTGAAATTTAATGTTTGTGTGATTAAATATTGCAACAAAAATTATTCAGTCAATAATCAATTAATCAGTTCACAACATTAAGAGCCGTAAACAACAACTTTCTATCAAGCATTTAAATAATTTTTATACTTTATATGTAAAAAATATTCACAAATCATTTTGAAAATTTAATTTAGATACTTATTTGACAACGTGACAAACTTTTCTAAACATTACCTAATTATAATAGATGTATTTTTAATGAAAAATAAAATTTCATCACAGAAATAATAGCCAAAATTTAATTACATAATCTGAATGTAAATAATTAATGTATGTCACTTAATCGACAACAATTGGAATTCAATCCTTATGTAATTTAATATTATAAAAAAATTAAACTGAATCTAATTAATTAATCAATTTTCAACATAAAAATCAGTAAACAATTATTTTCATCACAATATTTAAATAATTTTCAGCTTATATTTTTTTAAATATTTAAATTACCCTTTTAAACTGATTTCAGAAAAAATTAAAATATATCTACATATTATTTTAAAATCAGAATCCAGATACTTATTTCACGAGATCACAAAAGTTTAAAATAATCATATAATTGAAATAGAGGTATTTCAAGCAAAAATAAACTCTTATTATACAAATTACAGCCAATATTCATTTGCATTACCTGAAAATAAAAAATTAATTTATGTTACCTGATAGAGAAAAATTAATATTTAATTTTTATGTAACTCAGTATTGTTGAAAAAAAAATTAATTAGCTTTTTTTCAATTTTATATCTAAAATTTTGATTTATTAGAAACCTTTTATCCTATTTTGTTAAAAAATTGAAACATATTTACATATACTATAATTTCAGAAGTTAAATAATATAATTAGAAGAGGAATAGTTTAATTAAAAATAAACTTTTTTATATGAATTATATCTAATATTCACTTATAGAAAAACCTTCAAGTGAATAATCCATTTATGTTAGGTAACTTTAAAAAAACTTACTTTTACTACTTATTTATTTTGATATTATAAAAAAATGTAATAAGCTAATAACAAATGAATTGATTCCCAAAATAAAAATCATTAAACTATAATTTTTATTAAAACATTCAAATAATTTTCACTTTATATTTTTTGGAATTTGCATTTCCTTTTATGAAAATATAATTTCTTAATAATGAAAAGTATTAAACAATTATTTTAATTGAAACACTCGAATGATTTTTACATTATATTTACCTTTAAATTCGAAATTGTTTTTTTTTAATCTTATTTATAAATAACGCTTTAAACTAATTCAAAAAATAAAAACATATGTACACATAATTTTAAAAATTGAATTTAGATACTCATTTCACATCACAAACAATTAAAACGACTCTTTTTATATATATTTGATACATATTCAAACTTTTTTAAAATTTCCAAATATTTCGATAATGTGAAAGACCTAAAAAAATTTTTTCAATTCTTAAATTTTCTAAAATTTTTTCGAAAATCTTAAACTTTTAACGAATTTTCTAAATTCTTTAAATTTTCTCGAAATTTTAATAATTCCCAAACTTTAACAAAAAAATCAAAACTTCCAAACAATTTCCAAAATTGTTCAAAATTTCGAAAATATTCAAAATTTTCAAAAAATTTTGATAATTTCCATGCTTTTTGAAAAAAATTTCGAAAAATTTTAAAAATTGTTTGAAATTTTCAGAATATTTAAAAAAAAATTTTTTTTTTAAATTCCCAAACTTTTTAAAAAATTTTTTAACTTCAAAAAAATTTCGAAAATTATTTAAAATTTCCAAAATATTTAAACTTTTTTGAAATTTTCAAAAATTGTAATAAATCAATATTTCCAAAAGTTTTCAAATTTTTCAATCATTTTGGTAATTTCTAAAATTTTCAAACTTTCAAAAAATTTCTATAATTTTAAAAAAGTTCTAAAAATTTTAATAATTCCCAAACTTTAAACAAAAATTGAAACTTTTGAATAATTTCCAAAATTGTTCAAAATTTCGAAAATATTCAAAATTTTACAAGAATGTTCATAATTTCCATGCTTTTTGAAAAAATTAAAAAGTTTAAAAAAAATTTTTATAATCGTTTGAAATTTTTAAAATATTAAAAAAAAATAAAAATTTTAATAATTTTCAAACTTTTAAAAAAATTTTTGAACTTCTGAAAAATTTCGAAAATTGTTGAAAATTTTCAAAATATTCAAACTTTTTTAAGATTTCCGAAAATTGTAATAAACTAATATTTCCAAAACTTTACAAATTTTTCAAAAATTTTAATAATTTCAAAAATTTTTAAACTCAAAAAATTTTCAAAATTTTAAAGATGTTCTAAAAATTTTAATAATTTACAAACTTTTAAAAAAATTGGAAACTTTTGAAAAATTCCCAAAATTTTTAAAATATTACAAATTTTCCAAAAATTTTAATAATTTACAAACTTTTTAAAAAAAATTTGAAACTTTCAAAAAATTTACCAAATTGTTCAAAATTTCTAAAATATTCATTATTTTTAAAAAAATTCATTTGTTTCCAAATTTTAAAAAAAAATTTTAAACTTTTAAAAAATTTGCAAAATATTCAAAAATTTTTATAATTTGAAAGATTTTTCAACTTTAAAAAATGTCTAAAAGTTTCCAAAATTTCCAAAAAATTTTAAACTTCTCAACAAAATTTAAAATAATTATCAATATTTCAAAAATTTTTTGAAATTTGCAAAGGTTTTCAAAATTTCCAAAAATTTCAATAATTGTCAAACTTTTTAAAAAATTTGAAACTTTCGAAAAATTTTCAAAATTTTTTAATTACTCAAAATATGATTTTAGTTTTCTATAAAAAATTAAAATGATTTTTGCTTGGAAAAATTAATTCAAGTAGATCATTTGAAAACATTTCTAAAATTGTCAAAGTAGAATCTAAAAGATTTGATGGCATTTTTTTATTTTGCAGAATTTAAAAAAATTTATGAAAAATTATTTTAAAAAAGAATTATTTAAAGATCCGTCTGAAAATTTTAAATGATCATTAAATAATTATTATAATTTATAACACAATAAATTTTTATTTTACAAAAATAAACTTTAAGAGAAAATTTAAAAAGTTTTCAAACATTTTAAACGATTTCCAAAAATTTCGAGAAAGTGTTTAAAAGATTTTAAAGCAAAATGTTCTTTTTTGGTAAGATTAAAAAATATATAAAAATAGAGTAAATTCAAAAAAATATTTAGAAGAATTAAAGTAAAAAGGTCGAAAATAATGTTATGTAACATGTCAACGCGCTCTTACAAGAAAAAGGGAAGTTCATTTCTAAGATGGAAATATATTTTCATATTAATTTCTAAAAATAAAGTAAATTCCCACATTGTTTTGTGAGTGAAAAGAATTATTTACATCTGCTTTGACGAGGTGGTATCGACATTTTTTTGGGGAATTGAAGAATCGAAAATCGATTCTCGCCGTCGATTCCGGAACCCTATTCGGAACTCGTAACAGAGCCGAGTCACCCACACGGTATATTCGCATGGGTTTCTCCCAGATGGAAAAGTGGTCTGGTCCGAAAAATGCCACGTTCTGGAGCCTCTGAAATCATCCGATGTGCGCCAGATTAATTTTTAGATGGTCCAGTCTGAAAATGAACAAATTTCAAATCCAGATGATTCAAATACAATATTTAAATTTAAAATTAATTAAGTTGCTACTTTATTTATATTTCCATTAAAATGATAGCCCAAAAGTAAAAGTTTTAAAAAATTGCTCATACAAGGTCTGTTCGAAAAGTATCAGACATTGTTCTCTAACTTTGTTCCCAGTTGTACTATTGTCAAAACCAGGTATTTTACACTCATTCTGGCAGGCCCGCAATGGTCAACATTTGTGGTTAAAAACTTATCATTTTTAGTAAAAAATTCCAGTTCTTGATTAAAAATTTCCGTATTTTGTTAAAACTTTGTCTTTTGTGGTGGAATATTAATCTTTTTTGTTATTATTTTATTTTTTTGATTCAAAATTAATTTCTTTTGTTGAAAATTGGTGTTTTCATTTCAAATTAATTTTTTCAACTAGAAATTTAACTCAATTTTTAGACGCATTTTTTATAGACATTTAATCTTTTTAGTAGAAAATTCATTTGTTTGGTTAAAAATCTATTTTATTTGCTTAAAAACTTATTTCCATAACTGAAAAAGTAACTGTTTCATTTTTTGATAAAAAATTATATTGTTCAGGTAAAAATTCATCTATTTATTTTTATTTTTATTTATTTATTTATTTTTATTTATTTTATTTTTTTGATTGACGATGCATCATTTTAGTTGATAGTTTATTTCTTTGGTAACAAATTTAACAAATTTTTGCTGGAAAGAGCCTTTCAACATCACGGGAAGTCCATCGACAACTGTAATTTGGTGATTGTGAATTCTCTTTTGTTAAAGCTTCTTCGAGTTTCACAAACACATTATTATATCGCATGTCGTGCTTCGTGCTTGAATAAAATTTATCCGAAACGCGCAGTTTTCCATACATCTTAATTCGCAATAATCTTTATTTGCAGCTACCCTGATTAATATATCATTTTAATGAATGTATAATTATTATTAAAATTTGTAATGCGCATTGATATTAAAGCAGACGTGTTTTTATTGCCTTGTTTTTATCACTTAAAAAAGTGCGTGCGCTATCAAAAAACAGTTCAAAGAAAACTTATGGATATAAGACAGACAAAAAATGTTTTAATAAACATTTTATTGTAGCTGGTGCTATTTGAAAAAAATGTTTTTTCACGATTAGAATAAAAACTGCGCGTCCTATCAAAACCTAATTTATAACACATTTTCGAGCTTTTCTTGGTGAACAACTTTTATCCATTCATTTTTCGTACCTTGTGCCGTTTTTACAAGAATTTTTATTATTTTTTATTTTATATTTTTTACGAAAAAAATAAAAGCTCACGCATTTTACGAAACAATAATTTGTAATTTTAATTTTTCAATGTTTTTTCACGATTAAAACAAAAACTACTCGCCCTGTCCAGAAATGATTTATAACAAATTTGTAGACCTTTTTTGTGTGAGCGACTTTTGTCCGTTTATTTTATTTCGTGTCGTTTTTTCAAAAAAAAAAAATTAAAAATATTTCTAATGTTATTTTCTATGATTAAAACAAAAACTACGCATCCTATCAGAAAATACGTAAAAACAAATTTTTAGAGCTTTTTTGTATTTACAATTTTTATCTAATTACTTTCACCTTTTAACCAGTAGTTGAATTTTCAACCAAAAAAACTTACACTTCAACAAAATAGTTACATTCTTTTTGTTTAAATTATCATTTTTTGAAACATTTGAAGAAAAAAAATTCTACTTTGAAAAAAATACAATGCAGTTAAAAAATTATTCTTTAAGATTCTCATTTATTATTTGTTCATAAATAAGAAGTCAAAGAATAACGAAATATTTTAGAAGAAAACGCGACTGTTTAGTCCAGCATAACTCGAAAAAAGATGTCTATAAGCAATAATTAGTTGCTTACATAATTATTTTTGTTTGCTCAAATTAATTATCATCCCACTATCTGAAGTGTGGACGGAGTGTGAAAAATTTCAGAAAAAACGGAAACTATCTAGCATTATCCAAGGAGAAGATAGGTATGAACAATAATAATTTGTTTGAACAATTACGTTTTTGATAAATTAAATTTATTATCACCTCAATATAAGTACAAGGTAAACATAAAGTTGAAAATTCCAGTTAAAACCACAACTATCCAGCATTAATATAGGAGAAGATAGTTATAAACAATAATGATTTTTTTGAACAATAAGGTTTGCTGGATATCATTAATAATCGCGTCACGCTAAGTGAAAAGTGAGTAAAAAGTATAAAATTACCAAACCAATTGGAACTTTCAAGCATTCTTTATGGAGAATATTGTGATAAATAATAAAAAACTGTTCAAACAATCATTTATGTTACACTTAATTTACATGTGATTTACTCTAAATGTAAAGTTAAAAAAAGTTAGAATATTCGAAAAAAAATTCAATTTTCTCACTTTATTTTAATGAAAAATTGCTAAAAACAATAATAAATTGTTTAAAATTTTCATATGAACGTTTAATTATTACTCGAAAGTAGAATTTTATATATCATAAAAAATTGGTGAGAAAAACGCAAAAAATCATAATAAGCGCCAAAAACTCACAAAACCCAATTTTTCACTAATAGTTAATTATTTTTTACGTTTTTTTGCTCCTAATTCGCTTTTGTTATGGTATCGTTAAAATTAGTAAGTTTTTAGCTTTATTGTTGACAATTCTTTGAATAATTTTATAATTGAACCTTTTTTCTTTTTCAAAGTTTTTAATTTGTTAGTTTTTTTATAACTTTTTTTTGTATACATTTTTTTAGTACAATTTTTTGTTAACAATTCGTGAAAATAACGTATAACCAGTAGGTTTTTCAAATTTTTAATTTATTTTTTGCATAAATGTTTTCTAGTATAATTATTTGTTTCTTATTTGTATAGAGCACGTATAACCGGGAGTTTTTCAAGTTTTTGAATTTTAAATTTATTTTTTGTAGACATTTTTTGTAGGATTCTTTGGTTCTTATTTGTGAAGATCACATATAACCGGGACTGTTTACAAGTTTTTAACTTTTAAAAATATGTTTTTTCACAATTTAAATTTATTTATTTTTATAACTTATTTATTTATTTGTCTGAAAAAATTATTTTTGTATAATTTTTTATTATTAATTATGAAGGTCACGAATAACCGAGAGTTGGGGGGAGGGGGGGGGGGTACGTCAATTTTCGTTTACCTTTTTTTTTCTTTGTTTCTTTCATTAGAATAGATCTTTAAAAAATTCACAGAACTTCTTTAAGTCATTTTAAATTTGAGGGATCCTAGTGTAAAAAATCAAAAACTGCAAATTTCACATTAGGGTGGTCCAAATTTATAGCTATGATAATGCGACTTTTGCATATTTTCTAATTGCTTGAACAATTCTAATTTTTCAAAATCATCTTTCTTCATAAAATTATAAGCAGTTTACATTGTCTGTGAATAATGACACAATTGAAGATCGTTGAAAGCAATATATTTTTTGAGGGATATTTGGTAACTATTTAAACAATAAGACATTTTCCACCTGTGGATCGAGAAAAGTTATTATTATCTGGAATTAATGACACAATTAACGAATTTTAAGAGTAATATTTTCTCCTAAAGGATATTCAGCAAACTATTAAAAATTTTTATTTGTTTAAGCAACTTTTTGTCTGTCAATCGTGAAACGCTATTTTTTTCTGCAATTATGATACAATTAACGGATGTTACGAATAATTTAATTTTGAAAATATTTTGCAATTATTTAAACAACTAATAATCATTCAGTTGCGGCTATTTATAGGGCAAGTAGGGTGGAATCTAGATTTTTGGAATCTTTCAC
>JAUELO010078405.1:0-18397 GCA_032357855.1 Amphibolips quercusostensackenii | reverse complement strand
ATTAATGTTTAGATGAAGAGATTAATTTTTAACTACAATGATGAATCTTTAACTAGAATTATTGGAATTTCATCTAAAATTATGAATCTTATTAGAATAATCGAATATTATATTTTTTATTGAGAAATAAACTATTTGGTTAAAAGTTCCTTTTTTTGGTTGAACATTAATTTTTTTCATTAAAAATGTTTTTTGTTAAAAATTTTACTTTTTTAGTTGAAAATTCAACTATATGGCTTTTTATATAAATATTTATATAAATATTGTAGTTTATATACTTGGTTGAAAATTTGTCTTTTTGATAGGAAATTTATTTTCCTTGTCGAAAATTCGTCTTTTTGGTTAAAATTTTTTTCTCTTTCAGTTTAAAATATAAGTATTTAATTGCAATTTTAAAATTGGACTTTTTTTGGAGAAAATTAATCTTTTTGGTTGAAAATTTATTTCTTTGGTTGAGAAATTAACTATTATGTTGAAAATTTGTTTTTTCATGGTCGAAAATTAATTTTTTATAGTTAAAATTGAACTATTCCATTTTAAAAAAATTTAATCTTTTTGGTTGAGAAGACAATTTTTTTCACTAGAAATTCCTTTTTTTTCCAAGATTCATCATTTTAGTTGAAAATTCATCTTTGTTAAAAAATTTAACTATTTTGTTGAAAGTCTTTTTCTTTTGGTTAAGCATTAATTTTCCACACTGAAAATGTATAATCTTCATTGTTGAAAATTTATCTTTTTGGTTAATAATTAAACTATTTTATTAAGAATCCTTTTCTTTTTTTGTTAAAAATTAATACTATATCATTTTTGATTGATTTGGTTTTTTTTTTTAGTTTAAAATTTAAATATTTAGCTGTAAAATGAAATGTTAACTTTTTTCATAGAAAATTAATCTTTTTAGTTGAAATTTCATTTCTTTGGTTGAAAATTGAACTATTTTGTTAAAAATTCGTTCTTTTGTTTGTTAAAGCTTAATTTTTGCACTTAAAATGTAACTATTTCATTTTGATTGAAAACTTACCGTTTTTAGTTTAAAATTCAATTACTTGGTTGAAAATTTGTGTTTTTTGTTAAAAGTTCGTCTTCTTGGGTAGAAATTTAATCTTCTTTGTTGAAAATTCATCTTCTTCTATAAAAGTTAAACAATTTTTTTGAAAATTAGTTTATTTTTTGTCTGTTAAAAATTAATTTTTTAACTAAATATTAACTTTTATTTTTGTTTGGAAATTTTTTTTTCAATTAAAGTTTAATTATTTAATTTCAAATTGAACATTTCACTTTGTTGGTAGAAAATTAATTTTTTGGTTAAAAATTCATTTTCTTGGTCGAGAATTCAACTATTTTGTTGAAAAAATTTGTTTTAATAGTCGAATATAAATTTTTTTATTTTAAAATTGAACTATTCCATTTTTGAAAACACTTAATCTTTTTGTTTGACAAGTCAACTATTTGGCTAAAAATTCATTTTTTTAAAAGATTCGTCATTTTAGTTAAGAATTCATGACTGTTTAAAAATTAAACTTTTTCGTTGAAAATTCTTTTTTTTTTTGGTTAAAAATTAATTTTCTTCACTGAAAATGTAAATATTCCCTTTGAATATAACAATAAATATAGTAAAAAATAAAAATATAGTAAATATTTTCTTTTTATTAAAAATTAATTTTTTCAATTGAAAAATTAACTATTCCATTTTTTGTTGATTTATTTTTAGTTTAAAATTTAACTATTTGTTTGAAAACTGAAATTTTGATTTTTTTAATAAAAAATTAATCTTTTTGGTTAAAAATTCAACTATTTTGCTGACATTTTTGTTTTTTGTTAAAGCTCAATTTTTTCACTGAAAATGTAACTATTTTATTTTGGTTGAAAATTTTTTATTTTAATTACAAATTTTAACTATTGGATTGAAAATTACAATTTTGACTTTTTTGATAGAAAATTAATCGTTTTGGTTAAAAATATTTTTTTTTCGGTTTAAAATTCAACTATTTTGTTGAAAATTCGTTTTTTTTTGTGTTCGAACTTAATTTTCTTCACTGAAAATTTAACTATTCCATTTTGGTCAATACTTTTTTCTTTTTCAGTTTAAAATTAAACTATTTTATTAAAAATTCGATTTTTTTGGTCGAAAATTCATCTTTTTTGTTTAAAATTGAACCATTTTTTGGAAAATTCCTTTTTTTCGTGTAGAAAATTAACTTTTTTTTTTAACTGGAAATTTCACTACATATATGAATTTTCAAACAGATACTTGAATTTTGAACCAGATACTTGAATTTTCAACCAAAAGTGATCAATTTACAACCAAAAGTAGAATAATTGAATTTTAAATTAAGAAAATTAATTTTAAACTAAAAAAAAAACAAATTTTAAACAAAATATTCAAATACAGAAATATAAAGTTGCTTTTACAAATGAGGAGCATTGCTATTTAATTTTATATCGCAATTTAAAAAAATTAGGCTCGCTCTCGAAAAATTCCCTAATTGAAAAAAAAAAACCATACAAACCCTGACAATCGTTTTCTATACAATGAATCTCACAGAATCGCGAAAAAATATGTGAAAATCATTATAGGCCTATACTGATTTTCCTATACAATTTTTTAGTAAGAGCAGGTTACATTTTGCATTGAAGTCGCTTTCATTCCTTTTTTCGATCTCAGTTTTTTATTACTAAACTTATTTTTTAGAATTCTTTGAAAATATATTACTAAATATAATTCTTAATAATATAATAATAATAATAAGTAATAACAATACATTATCTGTCGTTAAGCAAATAAATCGGCTTTTATATATACATATATAAATAATCATTTTTAAAGAAACCCTTGATCAAAAGGAAACAATAAAAGGAAAAAAATGTTAATACTTACAGGTTTGGAAGGACCGTCACATACGTTTTCGCCTGGATCATTTTCTGCAAGTTTTATATAAGCTTCATCCAAAACGTGTAGTTTACTTTAGCAACAAAAGAATAATTTCGGAAACTCAGTGAAAAAAAATGGTACATACTCTCCATAAATTTGTCCATGTCATCTAATGCAAGTTTTAATTCTTCCGAAGGTAGAGTCGTATCATTTAGTAGCTCCGCAAAATCGTCTGTACTGATCTGACTATTTATGTTCAAATTTTCGTTGATAGTTTGCGAAGGCGATAACTCAAGACTTCCTGAAGTGGAAGTTGACATTCGAGGACGTTTCTTGTCTGCAGTGAAAAATATTATATAAAAAAAAGTAATTTTCAAAATCAAATCGCATGCATATTGCCCAAATTTAATTTTTTCTCATATAATTTTTGTATTTCCGAATTACTATATGACATTATTTTTTTATTATTCCAAACTACTGTTAAGCATGGGTTATTTTGTCGAATTTCTACTTCGCATAATTTTTATTTTAGAAAATAACCATTTAAAGTCATTTTTATTTTACCGAGTAACAATTTAAAATAATTTTTATTTACTGAATTATCATTTAACATCTTCTTTTACTTTTCCGAATTACAGTTTGACATAATTTTTATTTATCCGAAATAAAAATAATTTAAGCAAAATTTTTTTCAGAATTTTGTATTAACAATTAATTAGTGTATAATTATTGAAATTTGATTCCAAAAAGATTATTTTTAATCTCTTCTTACGAGTTTAATTATAATTACAAGTATTTATAACATAGTGAATGCAAAATACACTTAGTATAAAAATAAATATTTTTAATGTTTTTTCTTTATAAATCTTCAATAATTAATCAATAATTAATCGCTAATACCAAAGACTAAATATTTTGTTTGAAATCTTCAAAAATCTACATTTTGTTTAAAATGTTTTGAAAAATTCATAAGTTAAAATTTTCTTGAAATCTTTACAAGTTTTAATTATTTTTGAATCTTTCAAAAACTTTTAAATATTCATTCAATTCAATTATATTTTTTCTTATAATTTTGCAAAATACAATTTTTTATTATTTTTCAAAAACATGAATTTTCAACAAAATAGCTAAATCTTCAACCAAATAAAATTCTTTTTCAACAAGTTGCATTTTCTATCAAAAACGATTAGATTTTTACCAAAAGAGAAGAATTTTCTACAAAGAAGTTTACTTTTTTAACCCGACAATATCAATTTTCTATCAAGATTAATTTTCTACAAAAAAGACGAATTTTTGACAAAACAGTTACACTTTCAATGAAACAGATAAATTTTTAACTAAAATTATGAATCCGTATCCAAAACATAAATTTATACCAAAGTAATTTAACTTTTAACCAAATAGTTAAATCTTCAACCAAAAAGATGAATTTTCTATCAAGAAGATTAATTTTCGACAAAACAGTTACAATTTCAATGAAAGAGATGAATTTTTAACTAAACTTATGAATCCGTATCCAAAAAATGAATTTATACCAAAGGAATTTAATTTTTAACCAAATAGTTGAATCTTCAACCAAAAAGATGAATTTTCCATAAAAAAGTCAAATTTTTTAACTCGACAATACAAATTTTCTATCAAGAAGATTAATTTTCTAAAAAAAAAGACGAATTTTCAACAAAATAGTTACACTTTCAATGAAAGAAAATATGAATTTTCTACAAACAAAAAAAAGATTTTTCGAAAAAATAGTTAAATTATCAACTGAACTGATAAATTATCAACTAGAAGAATTGAATTTTACACCAAAAAGATTAATTTTGTATTAAATTGTGAATCTCCAAACAGAATTTTCAATTTTCAACCCAAAAAAAGAATTTTCTAAAAAAAAGACGATTTTTCAACAAAATACATACATTTTTAAACAAATAATTTAATTTTCGAATAAAAAGGATGAATTTTCAACCAGACAGTTAAATCTTCAGCTAAAAAAATACCAATTTATAACCAAAAATTGGAATAGTTAAATTTTCAGTCGAAAAAATTAATTTTCAACTAAAAAAAAGAATTTTCAACAAAATTGTTTTTTAAACTTTGAAAAACCTTTTAAAAGAAAAAATCGCTTAAAAGTGTTCCATATTTTTTGACACTTCTAGAAATATTTACAAATTTTAAATTATTTTTGAATCTTTTCAAAATTTCTAAATATCTCTTAACTTACTCATATTTTTTGTAAAATTTTGTAATCACGCAAATTAAAAATTTTTTCCTTTAAAATCTTTTATATTATTTTTCACAATTTTTGGAAATGACTGGAAACATTTTTCATTTTTTCTTATAATACACTTTTATACACAATTTTTTTATTTAACCAAAAAAGGCGAATTTTTAACGAAACAGTCAAATTTTCAACTTAAGTCCAAATAAAATTATTAATTCTATTCCAAAAAATGAATTTTGAACAAAGTAATTTAACTTTCATACAAATAGTTAAATTTCCAACAAAGAAACATGAAATGCCAATCGAAAATGTAAAAGTAGATATTTCAAAAAAAAAAAGAAAATTAAGTTTAAGTAAAAAAGAGTTGAACTTATCCAAAGAAGACGAATTTTGAACAAACCAGTCGAAATTTTACGCAAACAGTTGAATTTTCAATAAAAAAAATATAAATTTTCACCTGCAAAAATCATTTTTTTGACCATACGATTGAATTTTCTACTAAAAGGACAAATTCTTATAAAAATACATAAATTTTTAAACAAAAAAGATGGATTTTCAACAAAAAACCAAAAACGTAAAATTTCTACCCATTTTTAAATATCTTTTGAACTGACTCGAATTTTTTCTAAAATTTTGAAAATTCTTTTGAAATTGTTGAAATTTTGTTTGAAAATTTATTTTTTAAAAATAAAAATTAAATTATATAATTATTTTCCCCGGAATCTTAAGCAAATTTTTGTATTCTTTTAAAAACATTCAAAATTCTTAAGAAACGTCTAAATTTTTTGTTTAAAATCTTCACCAATTTAAATTTTGTTTAGAAACTTTTTCAACTACTAAATATTGTTAAAACTTACTCTGATTTTTTCTAAGATTGTGTAATCTTGCAAAACTGCAAAATTTTGTTTTAAAATCTTCTATATTCTTTTTTGGAATCTTAGTAAATCATTTGAAATATTTTGAAATCTTCTCAAAACTTAAGTTGTTTTCGAACTTTCAAAGTTAAAAAATTGCCTTAAAATCTTCCAGGGTTTTAAAAATTTTTTTAAATATAAAATTTTTTCAAACTTTGTTTAAAAATTAATATTTCTTTCAAAATACATTTAATTCCTCTAAAAAATGTTAAAATCTTGCAAAATTAAAAAAGTGTCTTAAAATCTTTCAGATTCTTTTCGGATATATTTTGGAATCTTCAAAAATTAAAATTAATCTTTTAAATAAAAGTTGAATCATTTTCAGTTTTAGTGTGGTGGGGAATGTTAAGGATATTTCCCATAATTAAAAAAAGATATTTACAATTAAAATGTTTCCGGTTATTAATAACGTTTAGAAACATTGAGAAATAAACTTTATCATGAAATAAAAGTGCTTATTTAGAAATTTTGATTTACAAAAAAATTATTATGTTACCACGATTAATAAAAAAAATTACACTTTTCAAAACTTTAAGCGCTCGAAATTGTATTTCCAGTTAATTTACGGTTTTATTTTAATTGCCGGATATTTTCTACCAAAAATGACGAATTTTCAACAAAATTTAAAAAAAGTTTTAACAAAATAGTTCAATTTTAAACCAAGGATTAGACAAGTTTCATTTTTAAGCAAAATGTTTAATCTTTAAGTGGAATAGTTGAATTTCCAATTTTAAAAAATATAAATTTTCAACCAAGAAAATCAACTTTCTACAAAATACATGAATTTTCAACTAGAAATGTTATTCTTCAAGAAAAAAGCTTATTTTTCAACCAAGTACTCGGATTTTAAATTTTAAAAAATTAATTCTTAAAAAAATGTAATAGTTGATATTTATACCAAAAAAGAGTTAAATTTCAAATAAAAAACAGTTCAATTTTCAACAAAATAGTTTAATTTTTTAACCGAGAATATTACTTTTCAACGAAAAAGTTAATTTAAAACCAGATAGTTGAATTTTCAACTAAAATTATGATTCTTTAACTGATATAGTTTAATTTTCAACCAAAAAGATTCATTTTCAAACAAAAAGAACCAATTTTTCAACAAAATACATAAATTTTCAACGAATTAGTTGAATTCCTAATTAAAAAGTTGAATATTTAACTTAAATACTTGAAGTCTCAAACACAAAAATGAATTTTCAAGTAAGAAGATTAATTTTTAAATAAAAAGATGAATTTTCAACCAAAAAAGACAATTTTTTAACAGAATACATGAATTCTCAGTTTAAAAAAATTAATTTTCAATAAAAAATTTTTTTCAACCAAGGTGATGAATTTTCAACTAAAATCATAAATCTTTAGCAAAAAATAGATTAATTTTAAACCAGAAAGATTAATTTTCGACCACAAAGATTCTGCAAAAAAAGAATTTTTAACAAAATACATAAATTTTTAACTAAAAAAAAATATTTAACCAAAAATTAGATAGTTTAAAAAATATTTAAACAAAAAGATGCATTTTCAAATAAAATAAAAACATGTTTTATAAGAAAAATTACATTTTCAAACAAAGTAATGAATTTTTTATCTAAAATAAGTAAATTTGCAACCAAAAAGATGAATTTCAAACTAAAATGATGAATCCTTCACTAGAATAATTGTGAATAATTTTTGACCAAAAAGATAAATTTCCAACCGAGAAGATTAATTTCTACCAAAAAAGACGAATTTTTAACTGAAATAATCACATTCGCAGTTTAAAAAATTAATTTTTAAATCAAATAAAAAACCGATTTTTTTTCAACAAAATAGTTCAAGATTCAACTGGAGTACTTAAATTGTTAGTAAAAAAAATTAATTTTTAGCCAAAGTAAAAACGAGTCTTTAAAAAAATAGATCATTTTTCAACCAAAGGGCTGAATTTTCGATTAAAATTATGAATCTTCAGCCAAAAAATTAATTTTTAACAAAACAGTTTAACCAAAAAGAATAAATTTTTAACAAAACTAATGATTTTTTAACCAGATATTTAAATTTTTCATTAGAAACGATCCATTTTTAACCATAAATAGAATAGTTAAATTTTCAGTTCAAAAAATTAATTTAAACCCAAACACGAATTTTTAACAAAATAGTTAAATACAGTAATATTAAACTACTTTGACAAATAAAGAATCATTATTATTATTTAATTTTATATTGTAATTAAAAAAAAAAGATAAGCATGCTCTCGAAAAAATTCCGTTACTTAAAAAAAAAGAAATCCCTGACATTTCCAGATTTTTTCAGATTTATGAAAATTACCTGAAAATTTCAGGTTTTCCAGATTTTCGGTAAAATAAATATTATGAAAAATTTAATTTAAAAATTAAATTCATGGGCTCCTTCAAAATTGTTACCGATTTTGATTTTAAATAATTAATTCTTACTTTGTTGTAGTTTTTCACTCGCTTTGTATACGAATTTAACGCTGTTGGAACATTCACCATCGGAAGGCCTTTCTAGCTTAATAAATACTTCTTTTTGAGAAGTAATACTTGTGTCCTTATAAGCTGGTGTTCTTTGAAGAATAAAAATTAAAAATTAATACTTATGTATTCTACAATAAAATATCAATGATTAAAACCGAAAAAAAAAATTTATATACCTAAAGACGATCGCATATTGGTGATGAACATCCAGTTCTGAAAACTTCCCGTAATCGCACCAGATTTCGTTATCAGAATCATCTAATTCGTAAAACTTAATTTTGATATTTTCTAAAAAAAAACAATTACCTAGATTAATTACGGAATATTTTTATTGCCAGGGTCGCTACAAAACCTAAAAGACCAGGAAAAGTTTAAAGGTACATTAATATCATTTTTCTAAGATTCTTGAGAAAATTCAAAAAGATTTTTGAAGATTTCAGATATGTCGAAAAAGAATCTAGAAAAGTTTTAAAACAATTTTTTATTCGAAAGGATTTGACAAAACATAAGGAAAAATTTAAGTCAGTTTAAAAGATAGTGAGGTCTTTAAAAGTTTGTAAACAAAAAAAATTTTGGTAAATTTTCAGAAATCTTTTTGAATTTGAAAATAATTTTAATCTCTAAAACTTCTAAAATTCGTGAATATCTTTTAACTGACTCAAATTTGTCGTAAAAATAATAAAAAGTTCTGATCGATAAAAAAAATCTTGAAGATTCTTTTTTGACCATTTTGAAATCTTTTAAAACATTCTTTTACAATTAATTGAAAAAAAAAATCATTTCAAATTTTCCTAAGAATCTTACAATTTTTTCATTCTCTTAAAACCTTTAAAATTGTTTAAAATTTTTTTTCTAAATCTTGAATTCTTGCAAAATTTTTGTTTAAAATCTTCTACATTCTTTTTTCGAAATTTTAGGAAATATTTTGAAATCATTTTTAATTTTCAATTAGAATTTATTTTTTTTAATTAAAAATCATTTTAAATTTTTCCATGAATCATAAGAAAGTTGTAATATTCTCATGAAACCTTTCATCATTTTTTAAAACCAAATTTTTTTCAAAATTGTCAAAAATCTACATTTTTTTAAATTTTGGAATTAAATTTTTTTTTAATCTTTCAAAAACTTCTAAGCCTTCTTAATATCTTAATTACTTAAACTTTTCGTAATTTTTTACATAAAAAAAATGTCCTTGAAATCTTCTAGATTCTTTTTAAAAAAAATTTTTTAATCTTTTTCGAAATTTTAGGAAATGTTTTGAAATTACTTTCAACATTTTATTATTATATTGAAACATTTTGCTTCCTTTTTCTAAATCTTTAAAAATCTACATTAAAAAAATTTGAAATCTTTACAACTTGAAAATTATTTTTTTAACGTTTCAAAATTTCTAAATATCTCTTAAGCTTACTCAAATTTATTCTAAAATATTGAATTTTTGCAAAATTAAACAATTTTCGTTTAAAAACTTCTATATTCTTTTTCGAAATTTCAGGAAATGTTTTGAAATCATTTAAAAATTTTCCATGAATCTTAAGAAAGTTATATTATTCACATGAAACCTTTCAAAAATTTTAAAAAGCTTCCACATATTTTTTTTAAACCCTTAGAAAACCTACATTTTTTACATTTTTTGAAATCTTGAAATTAAATTGTTATAATCTTTTAAAAACTTCTAAACCTTCTAAATATTTTTTATAATTATTCCAATTTTTTCTCAATTTTTTCTTCAAATAAAAAAATTGCCATTAACTCTTCCCAATTGTTTTTGAAACAGTTTTAAAAGTCTTTTTCGAAATTTTAGGTAATGTTTTGAATTTGTTTTAAAATTTCATCATTCTCTCGAAATCTTTCAAAAATCTTGAAAAGCATCCTTTTTCTAAATCTTCGAAAATCTGCATTAAACAAGATTGAAATTTTTACAATTTTTACATTATTTTGTTATCGTTTCAAAATTTTTAAATATATTATATTTCTAAGAAATCTTGTATTTTTGCAATTTTTTAAATAATTTGGTTCATTCTTTTTTCAAATTATGAGAAAGGGTTTAAAAGAATTTTAAATTTCCTCTTAAAATTCATTTTTCATAAATTAGCAATCATTCAAAATTTTCCCATGAATCGAAGTTTTATTATTCTCATAAAAACTTTCAAAAATTTTTAAAATCTTCTAATTTTTTTTAAATCTTCAAAAATCTACATTTCTTTAAATTTTTTAATCAAATTTTTTTTTATGTTTCAAAAACTTATTAACCTTTTAAATATCTTTAAAAATTATTCCAGTTTTTCCTAAAATAAAAAAAAAATTAATTTCTTAAAAACCTTCTTTTTTTTAAATCTTAAAAAATCTGCATTGGAAAGAATGAAATCTTCACCAGATTTGAACTATTTTTGAATCGCTTCAATATTTTTAGATATCTCTTAAACTTACTCGACTTTATTCTAAAATTTTGTACTTTTGCAAAATTGTAAAAATTTTCTTGAAAATCTTCTACATTCTTTTTTGAAATTTTAGGAAACGTTTTGAAATCATTTTCAATTTTTTCTTAGAATTTATTTTCCAAAATGAAAAATCATTTGAAATTTGTCCATGAAACTTAAAAAAATGTATTATTCTCTTTAAAACTTTCAGAGTTTTTAAAAACCTTAACTTTTCAAATCCTTCAAAAATCTACATTTTTTTCTAACTTCCTTAAAAACAAAATTTTTTCAAAATATTTTCAAACCTTTTAAACTTTCTAAATATCTTCCAAACTTATTCAAATTTTTCCTAAAATGTTTTTAAAAATAAAAAGAAAATTGCCCTTAATCTTCTAAATTCTTTTTTTAGCAAATTTTGGAAATATTTTTAAATCTTTTTATATATTATCTTAAAATTAATTATTGGAAATGAATCGTTTTAAAATTTATAAATATCTCTTAAACTTACTCGAATTTTTTCTAAAATTTTGTAAATTTATAAGCTTTAAAAAATGCAAAAATTTTCTTTCAAATCTTCTACATTCTTCCACGAAATTCTAGGAAATGGTTTAAAATTATGCTCAAAATTTTATTATTCTCTTGAAACCTTTCAGAATTCTTTAAAAACTTTAAAATTTCTTTTCGAAAACTTCAACAATATAAATTTTGTTAAAATTTTTCAAAAATCTTTTTAAGATTTCAATTATTATCGAATCTTTTCTAACTAAAGATTTTAATTTTAAATTAAACATAATTTTGAACTTACTTTTTCCAACTTTTTCGACCAAAATAAAGACTTCATCATTTCCTTCACAGCTGCTCATGTGCTTATCAATACGGCAGATCTTTAACTCTCCTGTTAAGGCACTTTCTGTGAAAAAAAACAAATGATAAAATTCTTAATTAATAATATGAAGTAAAAGTATCGTGGGAGAAATATTAGGAATCACAACGCAAGACATTTGAAAAAGAGAAACAGGGTAATATAAAAAAAATGGCTTTTTAATGATTTCTACCATTAAAGAATTTAATTTTTAAAATTAGATGTACTTTGATCGTTGGAAATCCATTCGAAGCGATCTAAAAAAAGTCTGACAACAAATTGCTTTGATAAACAATTTTTATTGAATATTTAAAAAGGTTTGAAAACATTTTTAAAAATTTCCAAAATTGTCAAAACAGAATTAGGACGATTTGACAGTTTTTTTTTAGCTATGCAGCATAAAAAAAGTAGAAAAAATTCGATTCGTTTTAAAAGACATTTAAAAGATTTAACAAGATTCAAAATTAATTAAAAAATTTAAAACATTTAAAAAAATTTAAAAGCGTTTTAGGAATTTTGAAAAGTTTTAAGAAAATAAAAAAATTTTCTTATGATCAATAGGAAAATTTAAAATAAATTTTTTTATTGAAAAATTATAAGAGAAAATTTAAAAAGATTTCAAAAGACTTCAAATGTTCTCCTAAAAGTTCGAAAAAGAGTGTAAAATATTTGAAAGAAAAACATTTCAATTTTGTAAGATTACAAAATTTTATAATAAGTTTTGAGTCAGTTTAAATATTTAGAAGTTTCGAAGAGTATCAAAAATAATTTAAAAATTCTGAAGATTTCAATTTTTTTAAATGTATATTTTTGAAGATTTCGAAAAAATAAACCTTTGAAGCATTCTAAAAGATTTCAAGAGAATGACATAATTTTGTTAAGATTCCTAGGAAAATTGTTAATGATTTTTTATTTTCAAAAATTAATTTTAGGAGAATATTAGAAAGATTTCAAGATACCTAGAAAAATTTCGAGAAATTTCAAAAAAGAATCTAGAAGATTGTAAGACAATTTAGAAGATTTTAAAAGATACTTAGAAAGTTTAGAGGTTTCGAGAAGTTTAAAAAATAATTTAAAATTTGGCAAGATTTCAAAGAATTTAAAACACAATGTAGAAGTTTTGAAGAGGTTACAAATATTTTAAAACTTAAAAAGATATCCGAAAATTTATAAAACATTTTCAAATTTTTTTCCGAACTTCTAGAAGTCCTAAACATAATTTAAACTGACTCAAATTTTTTCTAATATTTTGTTAAATCATGTAAAATAAACCAATTTTTTTTTATTTTCTGAATTCTTTTTCGACGCATCTGATAATACTGATAAGTTCTTTTAAAACAGTTTTTATTTTTTATGGCCTACAGTTTTTAGATGAAAAAAAATTTAATCAGTACGTATATTTGAAGAGAAAAGAGGAAAAATGGGGAGTTTTTCAAAAAAAATATGAAGAAGCCGACCAGAGTTTTCCATTTTTAAAAAAGCTTACTTAAATTGTTGATAGGATGAGAATACACGGGATCAGTTAAAATCTGTAAAACCCCATTCTGATCTCTGTAGAATGCTTGAAAGCAAAGAGCGACACTATTTAGGTTCATATTCTTTGCTGCCTCTTCAGCTTCTTGATTAATCTTGAAAATAAAAATAATTTGTTTATAAATCAAAATTAAATTTACCGAGAATAAAACATAGACATTGATATAAAATGTTATTTGCTCAAATTTTCTATTCTTTGTTGAAAATTAATTTGCACACAAAAGATTATTATAGAAAATAAATATCAATGTATACAATTAATTATCCAATTATTACAACCAAAAAATATAACTTCTATACCACAAAAGATTAATTTTTAACAAAATAGTTTAATTTTCCACAAATGAGTTTAATTTTTAATCAAATCGTCGAATTTTCAAACAAAAAAATTAAACTTCAACCAAAAAACCGGTGAATTTTCAACAAAATAATTCAGTTTTCTAGAAGACAGTTTAATTTTCAACAAAAAATAAAAGATGAATTTTTCAATCTATAAGAACGAGTTGTCTTTCGGAAGAGACGAATGTTCAACAAATATTTCCAACAAAATATTTAAATTTTGAACCAAAAGGGACGAATTTAAAAAAAAATAGTTAAACTTTTAACAAAACTGTGGAATTTTCTACCTGAAAATATGAATTTCTAACCAAAAAAGATTAAACTTCAACCAAAATCAGTTGCATTTTCAACCAAATAGTCCAATTTTCCAGCTAAAAAGTAAAACGTTTTAAAAAATCAATTGTTTAAAAATATATATAATATATATATATATATATAAATTAATGTGGATACTATGTTAAATTTAATACAAAACGCTTCAAATTTCTTACTTTTCAAGTAAAAATATTGAAGTTTCAACCAAAAAGATTAATTGTCTAAAAAAGACAATTTTTCAACAAGATAGATGAACTGTTAACCAAATAGTTAAATTTTCAACTAAAGAAGATCATTTTTAATCAAATAGTTCAACGTTGAACTAAAAAAGATCAATTTTCAAAAAAAAAATCGTATAGTTTAATTTTCAACCAAAGTGATGAATTTTCAACTAAAATGGTGAATCTTTAATTCTTTAACTAAAATCGGTGCATTTTGAATAAAAAATTTAAGTATTGTGTTAGAACATATTTTTTTCTTGTCTCATTACTTTTCTAGCTAAAAATTTAATTATTACATTCTTGGTTAAAAATTTATCTTTTTCAGCTTAAAATGGTAAAATTTATATTTTTTAGTTAAAAATTAAACTACTTGGTTGAAAGTAAAATTTTTTTGTTAAAAATTGTTGTTTAATTTTTAACAAAAGCGTTTAACTTTATATAAAGTAGTTTAGGTTTCAACTAAAATAATGAATTATTAACTAAGATGAATCTTGAACTGGAATAGTTGAATTTTCAACTAAAAAAGATAAATTTTCCAGCAATTAGTTAAATTTTGAGTTGAAGCAGATCAATTTTCAAACAAAAATGGAATTTCAACGGAAGGAATGAATTTCAAACTAAAATGATAAATATTCAACTAGAATAGTTGAATTTTGAAACAAAACGCTGAATTTTCAACTAAGAAAGACAAATCAACCACCAAAAATTGAACAATTAAATTTTCAGTTGAAAAATTTGATTTTTAACAAAAAAAAGCAAATTTTTGACAAAAGAGTTAAATTTTGAATCAAAGTGATGAATTTTCAACTAAAATCATAAATTTTCAACTGAAATGTTGAACAAGAACATTAATTTTCAACCAAAAAAGACCATTTTTCACCAAATGACATGACTTTTAAACCAAATAGTTGAATTTTTGACTAAAAAATGGAAAAGTGGAACAGTGAAATTTTCAGTAGGAAAAAATATTTTTGAACAACAAAAAAACGTATTTTGAACAAAATAGTTACATTTTCAACCACAGTGATGAATTTCAAAAAAAATGCTAAATCTTCAACTAGAATAGTTGAATTTTAAACCAAAAATTGAATAGTTGAATCCACAGTTTAAAAAGTTAATTAAATTATCAGTTAAAAATATTAATTTTTAACAGAAAAAAAATGTTCAACAAAATAATTAAATGTTGTACAAAATTCAAAGTTTCAGCTCAAAAATTCAACAATTTGGTAGAAAATTTAACTGTTTGGTTGAAAATGTACATATTTTCTTGAAAATTCGTCTTTTTCGGTAGATCTTATTTTCTGTTAAAATATGACATTCAACATTTTTCGTTAAAAATTTACTTTTTTTTTAGGTTGAAAATTTAACTATTTTGTTGAACAATCATCTTTTTGGTTTCGAAATTCATTCCCTCTGTTTTGTAGAAAATTCGTAGTTTTGCCCGAAAAATCCAACAGTTTGGTAGAAAATTTGTCTTTTTTTTTAGAAAATTAATTTTTTGGTTAAAAATAAAGTATTTTGTTGAATATTCGTCTTTACTGATTAAATCCAACTCTTTTTCAATTTTTAATTAAATTTTTGTTGTTGAAATATCAACTGATACATTTTTCGTTAGAAATTAAACTTTTTAGGTTGAAAATTCAATTACTTTGTTGAAAATTTATTTCTATCTGTGAAAATTTCAAATTTTTTGGTTAAAAAAGCAACTTTCTAGTTAAAAATTAATATATTTCGATAGAAAATTACATTTTTGTTGAAAATTCAACTGCTTTGTAGAAAATTCTTAGTTTCGGCTCGAAAATTCAAAAATATTGTAGAAAATTGGTCTTTTTTGGTAAAAAAAAATTTTTTTTTTGTTAAAAATCAAGTATTTTGTTAAAAATTCGCCTTTACTGATTAAATCCAACTGTTTTTTTCTTTTGATTAAACTTTTTTTAAAATGTCAAGTAATACATTTTTTGTTAAAAATTCAACATTTTAGGTTAAAATTCCATTGTTTTGTTGAAAATTCAATTATTATGTTAAAAATTCATCTCTTTCTGTAGAAATTTCACATTTTTTGGTCAAAAAAGCAACTGTCTGGTTAAAAATTAATCTGCTTTGATTAAAAATTACATTTTTTGTGGAAAATTCACATTCCTGGGTTGAAATTCACATTTTTGAGTTAAAAATTCGCATTTTTGTGTTGAAAATTCAACTGTTTTGTAGAACATTCCTAGTTTCTGCTAGAAAATTAAGCAATTTTGTACAAAATTTGTGTTTCTTTGGAAAAAATCAATTTTTTGGTTAACAATCAAGTATTTCGTTGAAAATCCGCCAACTGATACATTTTTTGTTGGAAATTCAACTTTTTAGGTTGAAAATTCAATTATTTTGTTGAAAATCCATTTCTTTCTGTAGAAATTTAAAATTTTTTGATTAAAAAAACAAACTGTCTGGTTAAAAATAAATCTGTTTCGATTATAAATTAAATTTTTTAATGCAAATTAACAATTTCGGGTTCAAATTTTAACTGTGTTGCAGAAAATTGATAGTTTCAGCTCGGAAATTCAACAATTCGTTAGAAAAGGTGTCTTTTTTGGGAGAAATCTACTTTTTTGTTGAAAATTAAATATTTGTAGAAAATTCTTAGTTTCGGCTCGAAATTCAACAATCTTGTAGAAAATTGGTCTTTTTTTGGTAGAAAAACCATTTTTTTGTTAAAAATAAAATATTTTGTTGAAAATTCGTCTTTACTGATTAAATCCAACTGTTTTTCTATTTTTAATTAATTTTTTAAATTGAAATTTCAACTGATACATTTTTCGTTAAAAATTTAACTATTTTGATAAAAATAAATCTCTTTCTGTAGAAATTTCACATTTTTTTGTTAAAAAAGCAACTGTCTTGTTAAAAATTAATCTTTTTCGTTTGAAAATTACATTTTTTGCTGAAAATTCAATGTTTTGTAGAAAATAAATTTTTTTGTTAAAAATCAAGTGATTTGTTGAAATTCGGTAACTGATACATTTTTGCTTGAATATTCAACTTTTAAGGTTGTAAATTCAATTATTTTGTTAAAAATGTCACTGTTTCTGTGGAGATTTCAAATTTTTTATTGGAAAAGCAAGTGCCTGGTTAAAAATTAATCTGCTTCGATTAAAAATTACATTTTTTGCTAAACATTCAACTGTTCTGTGAAAAATTCTTAATTTCGGCTCGAAAATTCAACAATTTTGTAGAAAATTGGTCTTTTAAGGTAGAATATCACCTTTTTGGTTAAAAATGAAGTATTTTGTTAAAAATTCGCACACTGATACATTTTTTATCGAAAATTGAACTTTTTAGGTTGAAAATCCAATTATTTTGTCGAAAATACACCTCTTTCTGTAGAAATTTCAAATTTTTTGGTTAAAAAAGCAACTGTCTGGTTAAAAATTCAACTGTTTCGATTGAAAATTCAACTGTTTTGCAAAAAATACAAAATACAAATTTTAAATCTTGTAGAAAATTAATACTTTCAGCTAGGAAATTCAACAATTCGTTAGAAAAGGTGTCTTTTTTGGGAGAAATATATTTTTTTGTTGAAAATCAAGTATTTGCTAAAAATTCTCCAACTGATACATTTTTTGTTGAAAAATCAACTTTTTAGGTTGCAAATTCAATTTTATTTGTTAAAAATTCCACTGTGCCTGTGAAAATTTCAAATTTTTTGGTTGAAAAAGGAACTGCCTGGTTAAAAATTATTCTGCTTCGATCAAAAATTACATTTTTTGTTGCTGAAAATTCAACTGCTCTGTAGAAAATTCGTAATTTCGACTCGAAAATTTAACAATTATGTAGAAAATTTGTGTTTTTCGGTAGAAAATCAATTTTTCGGTTAAAAATAAAGTATCTTGTTGAAAATTCGACATTGCAGGTTAAATCCAACTGTCTTTTATTTTTAATTAAAATTTGTTTTATTTAAGTATCAACTGACACATTTTTCGTTGAAAACTCAATTATTTTGTTGAAAAATTCATCTTATTCTGTACAAATTTCAAATTTTTTTGTTAAAAAAGCAACTGTTTGGTTAAAAATTAATCTGTTTCGCTTGAAAATTTAATTTTTTGTTGAAAATTCACATTTTTGTCTCGAAAATGTATCTGTGTTGTAGAAAATTAACAGTTTCAGCTCTAAAAAATTCAACAATTCGGTGAAAAATGTGTCTTTTTTGGTAGAAAATTAATTTTTTGTTCTTGAAATAT
>JAUELO010078245.1:0-18401 GCA_032357855.1 Amphibolips quercusostensackenii | reverse complement strand
CATAACAGATGAAGAGAACTAAGAAAAGAAGTTACAAAACGTTGAACAATCCCTATTAAAGAACGATTACGGAAGTAGACAAATTGATCAAGCCATAAGAAAATATACTCAAGAAACAAGTCAACACAGCCTACTAAAGGAAGAAAAAGAAAAACGATCACCATCCTACCCTACATCCAAAGTATCACAAAGCAAATATGAAAAATTCTCAACAAACACAACAACCAAACTATATTTAAATCACCCGAGAAAATCGGATAACTTCTTGAGAACCTAAAGATAGAAAGGCACCTCTCAGTGATCCGAGTTTCATAGAATTCTTTTCTCTTGTGTCTAAGTCTATATTGCAAAAACCAGAAGAGCGCTATCTGAGCATTATATTGAAATAGGGCATAGCATTTTATTTAACAAAACAACCGTCATCGCAATAGCATACAATATTTTTCCAAGCAAACATAGAGAAGCAATCTAAATCTTAAAACACCCTAATAACGTCAATAGGGACATTAGATATAATACGAATACGATTTTTCTTTCCGTCCTCTTGGCTTCCTCGAAGAAGCCTTGATTGACCCATAAAATTTGACCCGTCTCCACGGTTGGGCACTTTGGCCAGTCACAGGCATCGTAGAGAGTATATACAAGAACAGCATACCCTGAAACTTTAGTTAAGATAAGTCCTGAATAAGTGAATCGCAATGTTCACGAAACGTCGGGAAGATTCGTATGTTTGCACACGATCGAAACCCAAGAAACCTTCTTTTATTATAATATTATCATCGTGAGAGCAATAAAATCTATTATATGTACGTATGTTTGTATTTTTTCTGAAATAAGTTTAAAAGGTGGTTAATAAATTGAATTTTTGGAAATATAAGTTAGCATTAAAAGAAGGATGTGAAGTAAACATTATTCGAATGTTGTAATATAAATAATTTTTATTATTTTATTTTTATAATTAAATTACATAAAAGTTTAATTTTTATTTTCTCAAATTAAGTAACATACACAAATAATTTAATGAAGTGGTTGAAATTGTCCATCTAACAAAAGTTATTTAGAGGCTTAGTTTTTTCTCTCTTTAACAAAAAGATACAATTTTTATATCATCTTAATGATCAAGGCCTTATTTTATTCTCTAAAGCATTCTCTACAAGTCCATTCGGATGGGCTTTATTTAGAAAATTGATTCAGAAATCATAAAGTTATTATTGCTATAAGCAATAATAGTTTGAATTTTGAAAAAAAGCAACTAAATAGAACTATAGAGAGTCCTTAAAATAATGAGATAAGACCTTGATCATTAGAATTAAAAAAAAATGCAACCATTTTCTAAAGAGAAAGCAAAACTCTAATTAACTACTGTTAAATAAACAGTTTTAGCCTGCATTTTTTCCAGTGCGCTTAGAAGCATCCGTCACTATTTGCAGAAATTAATAGTTGATCTATTTTAGTCGATTTTATAAATCATTTTTAAGATTGGCGACTTTTAAGATTATAGTACGTAACGTACATCCTTTGAAAATCATGAAAAAGCTTAATGAATTTCACGTCGATTGAGTCCATAGAATCCGGTTCCTTAAGTAAAATTTCGTTGTGATATTTAGATCCTACTTTGTATTACTTGGGGACAACAAACATTAAAAAAAATTTTTTTTAAATAAAATCCCTTGAAATTCGACAATTTGATCCTATCGGAGATTCCTTGATTTCTTCTGTGGTCATAATTTCAACCTTGCCACTGTACATGTTTATTTTTGCCCGTTGATAGCCAAGAGCTATTCAATATATTGCACGAAGAGTGTTATTATCCTTTACTATTGCAAAGACGTCACCATCGGAGGTTGATAATACAGTTTGTTCTTCAGTTGGCATGAGTAGAAAACTTTTTCCCCTTAAATGAATTGGTTTATCGGAAGGAAAAGTGTATCTTCGAATTTCAAATTGCCGGTTTGGATTCGTTTTGGGAATAAGCCGAATTAATCTAAGTTTTTCAAAATTCAATCCAAGGATCCGTGAAGAAAAATGCCTGGCAGGAGAAGACGTAGATTCCGCACGAAAGAAAGGCTGGTCAGGAGGAGAAGTCCTGACCAGAGAAGCCGGAGGATAAGGTCTGTCAAGAGAAAGACACCTTTCAGCAGATCGATTTCTCTTAAGAGAATAAGAAGGTCCGGAGCGAGGATCATCAGGAATGGGGTCGCCATTAGGTAAACAGTCGAACTGTAAACTCAACTCTGCAACAAGAAAGGAAGAATTAAATTTTTCTTGCGTATTATATTATAAAGTTTAATTTTCTCTTTGGCGGGCAGAATAACCTATAAAATCATCTTGTCTACAGGAATCACAAGAATATATGCAAAAGGGTAAAAAAAATAGTCACATTCTTCTCTGGGTCAAATCCTAAACTATTTTTCAGTAAAAAATCTAACGAGAATCCTTAAAAACCAAAATAACGTAGGAAATAAGGTTAGGTACTCAATAGGCGCGTACTTTAATTTTGAATTCCGATAGATTTAGTATTTAGTATTTCCGTTATGGTAATAGTATTTCCAAAGATAAATTTCTAACCTTTCTGTAATGAACCTTTAGTTATTGGGAGTTATAAAGACTTCAAGAGCAGAGCCTTAAATGTTACATATTGTCAATAACAGGCTTCACAGACTATCTCCTAATCACCTCTTTTCCCTTTTCTCTTGTTGAACCACTTAAATGCAAACTGAATTATTAGAACCCAATAAGAAAATCGCACTATTTTGAGTTAAAAGTTGAGTCTCTTGGATTGAAAAGCCTACTTTAATATTTTTGGTAGACAATTGAATTGTTTTGTTCAAAAAGTTATTCTTTTGTGTTGTAAATTTAACTATTTGAATAAAAAATTCAGCTATCTGATTTGAAATGTTTTTTTTTAGTTGAGGATTTGAATATTCTGTCAAAAAGTCGTGTATTTTGTATGAATTAAACTTTTTTTCATTTAAAATTAAAATATTTTTTGATCAGCCATCACAGTTTTTGTTCAGAATTTACATTTTTTTGTTAAAAATTTATTTTCTGGGTTCTAAATTGGAATACTTTTTTAAAAATTCTTTTTTTTTGGTAAAGATGTATTATTTTAGTTAAAAATTAAATTCACCTAAAACTCACGTATTCTATTTTCGGTTAACAATTTGTCTTTTTAGTTAAAAATTTAACTATTTAGGTATATATTCATTTTTACATTGTCAATTCAGGTTGAAAATTCAACTGTTTCTGTAAAAATTATACTAATTGGCTGAAAATTAACTATAGTGATAAAAAACGTTCTTTTTTGCTTGGATTTGACTTTTCAAAAATTTAGAAAAAAAACCTCCTGGCTTGAAATATTGACTATTACATTTTTATTTAAATCTCATATTTTTCGATTTAGTGTCTATCGTAAAAATCATCAAACTCTAACAATTACGTTTTCGGATGAAAAAAGACACTTATAGTTAGGATAAAATTCTTACTTGGAATGTTTAGATTATGGATTAGTTAACATTGAATATAATGCAATAAGAATATTGACTATATTGACAATAATTTATTCTGATATCTTCGTGAATATTTCCTTATCTTTCCTGTTTTTAGGCATATTTTGTAAATTTAACTCTATTAAAAACTATTCAACATTACGCATTTTCTCTCAGAGAAAATTCACTTTCCCTTTAACAATGTAGAATAAATCACACACATTTTTCTTACGTATAGCTCAGAAATGTACTTGAAATTATAGATATATTATATTATGATTTTCACCAAAAGAATTAAGGATAACCACCAAAGATAATACAAGAGTAGAAAACATCCTTATCTGTTATAAAAAGAGAAAAAACTAATTAATGTAATAACGACAAATTGGATTTATAAAGTGTAACTGAAGAATACTTCAGTGCTTTGTTGATTTTTATCATATCTTGCAGTCTTTATTACACAGATTATAGGTGTCATGATTGTCCTGCTCAGATATTTACATTTCATCAGAGCTCCTTTTGAGGAAAAAGATATAATTGCTAAGTTCGTTAAAAGTAATATCATAATTTATATAGTGTTTCATGGCTTAGCAAAATCAGTCGCTTATATAAAAAATGTATATGTTATACTTAGCCTTGTCATCGATAATAATTTAAATGCAGTACCACTTCGCTCTGCAATGTGTGGCAATGTATATTTTTGTGATGATAAATTGTTTTTGTTGTTTTGAAATCTGAAAAAATATCTTAGGAAAAGAGGCTGCTCAAAAAAGTACGGAACTTCGAACGAGATTTTTGACGGCGTTCAAGACACAGAAATAGATCTAGCTGAAGCTATAAAAGACACAAGCTTGTTTAACGTTTACGCTCGGACTTACTTTCTCGGTTACGCTTACGTTCACGGTCTCAGCCACGCTTAGCTTCTCGCCCTTGATCAAGGTCGTCTTCAGAATCATACACGCTCTTAAATTCTAGATCTTTTCATAAGTTTTCAAGTTTCTCACATTCCATTTGATGTCTACCATGTCGACTACAATAAAATCACAGGAACTAAGTTTTTACAAGAGGCAGAACGTAATTCAAATGATCTATATTGAGAATTCACATAGAGCGAAAACGTCTGATATAAATATCTCCTCATGCATACGTTCTTCCTTTAGGAGGCAAAGATAGAAATCAAGAGAAGCGTGTTCTGGATAACAACGTTCTGCATATTATGGGCGACGACCAAGCTACCGCTACACGTAAGGAACTGGTGCTATATCCAAACATTGCTTTCCGCTGAGACATCTAGCTTGAATTGGGTTTTAAAAAAAAGGAAGTTGTAAAAATAACAAAGAAATACGCCTTGACAGGATTTTGAGACCTGGAAGAACCCCAGCTCAACCCAAAAGTAGAAAATTTTTTACCTGTGCCAAGAAACGTGATAATTGCTTATGATTATCAGAAAAAAATTTAAACTGCAATGGCAGCTCTGTTTAAGCCTTAACAACGTTGTTGGGTGTAAAAAAAATGTGTTGACAAGCTACTGCTAATCAATAATTTATAGGATTCCGCAAAAATATATTACTTGATCTGCATAACAACGAATCATAAGTTCATAGAGCTTTTATGAATCCAGGTATTATACCCAGATTTATATACAAACTGAAAAAAATGAAAGCAGGACAGGTACTGCATGGAGTTAAATTAGTTCTAAAGATGACTGAAGCATATGCTATAGAAAAAAAAAGAATATTATTTTCAAATCAAATCACACAGAGAACACAATCCCGCTTCCGTCTATGTAAACTGGAAAAGTCCTGCGGAGAGATGGCCTCATGCTCTGAGGACAAACATTTTCTACAAGCGTATGAGCAATCATTCGTGAAGCCATTTGAGTGCAGGACTTCGGGAAAGCATCGTCCGCCGTATCGGATATGTCTAAAGAGCCGCTGTCACAGGTAACTGTGCCATGGAGCAGACTTTACAGTTTCGTAGATACAGTCAAACCTGGGTTCTTCGTCCCTTGATTCTACCCTTCCAGAAGTTGATGCCGCGTTGCGATCTTCTGTGAGACCCGAGGCGGGGTTGAGAAGGGGGGATCGTTAGCTGTCAATTAAGCGCATGAAGCTTAAAAAACAGTGGCGTAGTAATAAAGCGCTGTACATTAACGGCCTAGCTGGGTAACTGCGTCATCACGTTGGATCACTCTCATGACGCAAAGGCACACGCGTTTACATTACAAATAAGCACGTAAATGGACTCGCGTTGACGAGCAGAAAGGCTCCGAAGACAACTGAAGCTAACCGGATTATTTCCTGTTATGACTAATCAGTGATGCTAACCGATCGCGACTCTTTCAACTGCGCATGTACTGAAATGCGCGGGTCTAATTAAATTGAGTAAATGGTATCAGTAATCACTAAAATGTGTTATCTGACACACGACCTCTCACATATCTTGAAATTATTGCCGTTATTGGAATAATTTTGAAAAACAAGAGCAGTAGATATTAAGCTATTTTAATTCAAAATGTTATACTACAGCTTAAAATTAATTATTAACAATCAGATTCCTTGTTAATATTGAATTGACATTCAAATTTCTTGCCATAGTTCCAAATGGTGGCGCTGTGCATGTCGTAGTTACTCAATCTATCTTGTCTCCACGTCGGTTTAAGCCGTTTTGTAATTTCAAACTGTCAAGTGTTTTGCAAGTTGTGTTGTTAAAAAAGTGATGTGCTTTTAAATACTGCTGTCTTCGAGTGGTTTAGTCAAATGAGCGACAGAGGTGATTTAGTATCCGGACCGATTGATATTCAAGAGAAAACTTTTACATCAAACAAGATGCCGAACGGTCCGCAAACGTTTTAATTACGTGAGCAGCAACAAAATTCATTTTAACGTGTAACAGTGAACTCTCTTTCTCGTTTCTGTGAAGTATCTAGTTAACCTTTGTTTCCGTATTAGAAATTGAGATTTTCAAAATATTTTTTGCTACGCAGAAAAGTCCACCAGAAATGGTTTATCGTCGCCCCTGACTGTTTACATTCCGGTAGACCTCTCTAGTTGTTTTCGTCAGCCCCGACATCTCCGCAGATTCCAAGTTAGCCTATACAGGATCTCAAATAACTGAAGACATGCTTGTTCTGAATTTCATTAAGGGTTATAAAATTAAACCTTAAAAACAAATTAAACAAATTTTAATACCACGGCCAGCCTTTTTTTCGCCCTATGAAACTGAGAGATACAAACTTGCTGTGAAGAGACTAGCGAAAAGGGGACAGTTGAAAAATGCACTTTTATAGAGGATCAGTTTATATTCCCCTTTTTTCTAAGACCTAAGAAAAATAAATTGGATAGATTCATCCTTAATCTTAAGGGGCTTGATAAGTTAATTACAATGCTGTATTTTTAACTCAAAGGCATTAAAGCGGCTGGTAAACTACTCGCACCCGGGATGCTTATTGCTGATTTAAATCTAAAAGACGCTGATAGTAAATGCAATAAGCAAATGTATCTGGATCCTAAGTCAGAGGTAGAATTTGACTGGTAAGAAAAGACACTAATAACAGCGTCTAGGAAAGTTAGACCACTCTTCTATCACAGAATTTTTTTAAGATGCGTCCTCACCTAGCTAGAATGCTTATTTAAACAGGCGAACGGCATGTCACACCCAAACAAATGACAAAAAAAGTCTTTATATTAACCACCTGAAACTAAAAGCTGCACTATTTAAGATTAAGTGTTTCACTGTACATCTTACAGTCTGTGAGTTGCTTTTAAGACTCGACAATACAACGGAAATAGCGCACATCAATAACATGGTCGTCGCATATTTTTAGGGCCTTAATAGCATAGCGCGAGAAGTTTGAGATTGGTGTGCCAGCAACAACATTTCACTTTATGCCTTGTAGATCTATTCGGAAAAAAACACAGAAGAAAATAGAGAATCTAGAATTTAGAACCTAGAGACGGAATGGGAAATTATCCAGGAAATTTTTCTTGAAATCATTGAGCACTTCGGACAAACTCTTATTAACTGATTTGCGAATAGAAACAGTACAAAAAGAAAACTGTACTGATTGTTGCATGAAAATCCTGCAACGTAATCAATTGACGCTTTTACACGAAACTAAAAAAAAACTTTAAAAAACCCCTTAGACCTACAACCATTACTTAAACTATTTGCTTCGCTTTCGAAAACTCTCCCACTGACAATGAATCTTTTACTAGTGTTAGGAATTGTCTTCTTCGAGCATTTTCCAGGAGAGGACTACCTGCAGAATCCCTTAACACTATGATGACATCTATTGCGCCTACTAGAATAAAACAATATGGATTGATCCTCAAGCAATAGCAGGCGCTTTTGCTGAAAAACGCTGGTTCCATTAACCATGAGAGTAAATCCTACCTTTAATTTTTTGTCAGAGAAACTTAAAGAAGAAGCTGCTTATAACTCAGTACACTCCATGAGGGCTGTAATCTCCTCAATAAATGGCGAAGACAATTCTGAATTTAAACACTAATTTTTTAATCTCCATTCTCCCAAATCAGAATTCAAATTATTTTTAAGAACTTCCGTTCTGACTTGAAACTGGTGTATTTCATATACCCTTCTTCTGAATCAAAAATTAAAACATCGTTTTTTAACTTTTCTTTTCTAATTAAAATTACAATTCTTCACGGAAGTTTCCTACTTGAAAACAAAAATTTCTGGACTGAAATTCATCTCTCAACTTAGAATTATTATTCTTTTGAAATATTCTTTGTTTCAAGTCAAGATGATTGTAATTTTTTGCGTAAATTTCAGTTTATATTTGTCTTCTTTATTCCCAGTTCCATCTCAGAATTAGAGTAAAAACATATGCGAATTTTACCCAGTCACATGTTTTATAAAATGTTCTAGAAATTAGGTACTTAGAATATATTACATAATGTGTTTTTCTCTAAGATGGTTCCATTTTATTATGTTACGATTATATTTATGTTTATACAATAAATATGTTACTCTACTTCGATTAAATTTGATGTTATATGATAAGAGATTTTAAAAAATGCATTAAATTTTTATGTTCTAAAAAATAAAACTGTTAGAAATATGCTTAAAATTCAACTATTATTAGTAAAAATGCAACTACTTTTGCTTTAACATTTATTTAGCTACGATAGATGTGTTAATCAGATAAAGTTTACTTCAATAAGTGTCGCAATTTCATAGCTGTTGAAATTCTCACCCCTAAGAATTAATCTCCTTTAAAACGAAAATTTTCACATATTTTTTTCTTTTTTTCATACGAAATATTTTTAGGACGACATAATTAAAAATGCCTCAAGAAATAGGATAGAATTTTGTATTTTACTTTGTTTACAAATTCAACTGTCCTTGTGAAAGAAACATGCCTAAAACTACTGTTTCAAATTCTTTTAGATTAGTCGATTGAATTTTACGGAAAATTTCAGGATTTCTTATGTGGTCACAGCATCAGCCATGCCGCTGTCTTCCACTATTGCACACACTTCACCATTGGACGTTGATACGCAATAGAGTTTTTTCTTCAGTTAGCATGTTTTTCAAGATTACATCCAAGTACGCGTAAAGAAAATTTCCTGCCAGGGGGAAACCTCGACTTGGCACGAAGATTAGGCTCGGCAGTCAAATGAGATCTGGACCTGGCCCAGGGAGGAGGCTCGAAAGGAGGATAAGACCTTGCAGGAGATTAATGCTCATCAGGAGTATAAAAAGTTTCGAAACGAGGGACATCAAAAATATGGGCGCCATTACGTAAACACTCAAATCGTAAACAATATTCTGCAACACTTCGCTTACAGGAATCGCATAATTATATGCAGTGAGGCAAGAGGTATTGTAACGTGCCGGAAGAGAAAATCAATATCTGGCAGATTTTTTCAGAAGGCAGTACTCGACCTTAAATTTTTCAGTAGACAATTGTATGCTAGTATACCATGAACCCCTTGTGCAGAGCCTAGAATTTTGCGTAGTAAGATACAATGTTATAATAAGTTATAAGCTCTCCGCACGCATACAGTCCTCTTAGCCAAAATAGGGAGTGGGGAGACGACTGGTGCCAGGGTCTTGTCCCCAAATTCTAATCACTGGCTAGTTTGTTTCTTGCTACTTGCACCATAAACGATACCACCTCAGTATCCAACCTCCTGCATTTTCTACTAGACAGTGCCATTCACCACATTACCATCTTTACCAGGAAACATACTGAAGCTATTGAAAACCCCGTCACCTGTTTTCGAGCGAAGCCATAGAAAATTAACAAGGCTCGTGGTTGGCACAAACCCCTCTCCCTTTTAAGTGGTAAAATTATTAATAGAAATTATAGGTACCGATATGATAGAAAAATTAGGTTTAAATATAGATTATCCAAAAAAGATTAGGTGGTTACGAGAATTACCAAATATTAAATATGCGATAAGCGAATTTGACTGAAATGCAAGAACGGGTAATAAATAATAATAATAATAAAAAGAACATAGGAAAAGTAAGAAAAATAAATTAAAATTACGATAAAAAATTAAATTTCGAAATCACATGCGAGGAAAGGAGACAGATTTGCTACCGTGCAAACTCTTTTCTTCCGTTTCACAATACGCGCCACCTTGATCCATTCTTACAGGTAATGCACTAGACTCAAGCCCACTAGCACCCCAGCTGACACAGTGTGTGCAGGGGCATCCTGTCCTACACCCTAAGCCCTGTCATGCGAGCGACTCAACACTGGCACGAGCTAGCGTGGCGTCAAAAGATTACATAAAAAAAACAACTCAAAATGTAGAGAAAAAAAGTAGGCAAACAAATAAGGATGGGTATAAAATAAATATCAAGAGAAAAATAAACGCGACTTCACATAAGAAAACTAAGGATAGAGAATTAGACAAAAAATTTAAAGTTCTATCACATTGTGATAAAGATAAAAACGATTCTAAATTAAAGACTGTTATCGATAAAACAGAGACAAAAATTATTCGTTATTACAAAAATTACTTGCCGGTCTGTCATTATTTGCAGGTTATGTTGCGTTTTACCTTTTTTTCTCAATCGCTATAACCAGAGGCGATTAATATCATTTTTACGTTTTCGCAAGTGATACTTTTTTAACTTCGTTCAAAAAATATCGTGTCTATTTATGACATACCTTCTTATGCCTCAAATAAGAGTTACAAGCAATTCACTCTTTGTCCACCGGAAGCAGAATATTAACAATTTACAGTTTTTGTCACTTTGCAGACATTCCATAAATATGTTGGCACAAAAAATATCTAAATTTACTTCTCAGTCCACAAGTTTTACTTCATTATCAATTAAACACTTTTATCATTTGTAATCACGATTTGACATAACCTAAATTTTTTAAAACTTGTATTTATTTGAATTTTAGAACGCAACCATGAAAACTATGATAAACTTGACCCAAGGATGCACGGAGTTGACTGAATCGTGGATCCGAATGCAACTTTTAAACTGCACTTTTGAAACCCGAAAGATCTCCATTTATTTTAATGCTATAATCGTAAAAGCATTAAATTTTCCAGAATGAAAGTTCAATTGAAAATAATCTTAAGTAAAAATTATTTGAATGTTTTAATGAGAAGAATTGTTTATTGCTTTCTATGCTGTAAACTGATTCGTTAATTCTGATTTAATGTTTTTTCAATTAAGTAACAGACACTGATTATTTAATGTAAGGTTATGAAGTTTAATATTTCCTATAATTTGTATAATAAATGTTTATTTATGTACAAAATACCTCTATTACAATAATATAATTTTTTAAATTTTGTAATTTTGTACGTATACATTAATTTTTCTTGAAATAAGCTTAAAAGATGATTAATCAATTAAATTTTCGGAAATAAAAGTTAAAACTAAAAAGGAATGTGAAGCTAAAATATTTGAATGTTAGAATGAAGATAATTTTTATTGTTTCATTTTTATAATTAAATTACGTGAAGATTAGATTCTAATTTCTTTGTATTGAGTAACATACACAAATCATTTAATGTGATGTTATGTATTTTAATATTTGCTATAATGGTGACAAAGGTTTTTGAGGATGGACTAACTATGTAAATCAATTTCAAAAGTCGCCTATCTTAAAAATGATTGATGAAATCGGCAATAATAGTGCTATCATTAGTTTCTGCAAATCTTTACAAAAATTTTCAAGCATACTTTAGAAAAAAATAAAACAGGCTAAAATGGTTCATTTAAGAATTGTTATTCGAAGGTTTAGTTTTTTCTATCACTTCAAGGAAAAGTTAAAATTGTTATTCAATCCTGATGATCAAGGCCTTATTTTATTCTTTAAAGGGCTCTCTACAATTATATTTGGGTGGGCTTTATTCAAAAAATTGATTCGAAAATCATCAAGTTATTATTGTTATAAACAATGATGGTTTATATTTTAATAAGAACCGCCTAAATAGAATTTTAGAGAATCCTTAAAATAATCAAATAAGGCCTTGATCATTAGGATTAAACAAGAATTGTAACTATTTCCTAAACAGAAAGCAAAATCTAAAAATCTAAATATGTGCTGTTAAAGACACAATTTTAACCTGATCATAAGAAAGCTCATTGAATTTTATGTCAATTGAGTCAATAGAATCCGACCCCTAAAGTAACAGTTGCTTTTGACATTTAGATCCTACTTCGTATTACTTGGGGACAGCAAACATCTAAATATATTTTATTACAATAAAATGTTTTAAGATTCGGCAATTTGATCCTGTGGGAGATTCCTTAATTTCTTGTGGGGTCATATTTTCAATCTTGCCGCTGTACATGTTTATTTTTGCCCGTTGATA
This sequence comes from Amphibolips quercusostensackenii, assembly GCA_032357855.1. Taxonomy (NCBI): domain Eukaryota; kingdom Metazoa; phylum Arthropoda; class Insecta; order Hymenoptera; family Cynipidae; genus Amphibolips; species Amphibolips quercusostensackenii. Next base: position 6,091 of record JAUELO010078245.1, on the reverse strand, counting down.
GCCACCTGCTATTAAATATATTGCACGAAGTGTTTTATTATACTCCACTATTGCAAAAACGTCACCATTGGAGGTTGATAATACAGTTTGTTCTTCAGTTGGCATGGGTAGAAAATGTCTTCCCCTCAAATGAATTGGTTGATCAGAAGGAAAAGTGTATTTTCGAATTTCGAATTGCCGGTTTGGATTCGTTTTGGGAATAAGCCGAATAAATCTAATTTCTTCAAAATCAAATCCAAGTACCCGTATAGAAAAATGCCTGGCAGGAGAAGACGTAGAACCCGCAAGAGAAAAAGGCTCGGCAGGAGGAGAAGCCCTGACCAGAGAACCCGAAGAATAAGGTCTGGCAGGAGGAAGAGACCTTTCAGAATATTGATGTCTGTCAAGAGAATAAGAAGGTCGGGTGCGAGGATCATTAGGTATAGGGTCGCCATTAGGTAAACAGTCAAACTGTAAACTCAACTCTGCAACAAGAAAAAGAGAATTACATTTTTCTTGTGTATTATATTCTGGAGTTTCATTTTCTTTTCGGGGAGCAAAATAACCTATAAACTCGTCTTGTCTACAAGAATCGCAGCATTATATGGTGGGTCAAATCCTGAACTATTTTTCAGTAAGAAATGTACGATGGCTCTGTAAAAACCGAAATAACGTACAAAATAAGGTTAGGTACTCAATCGGCGCGTACTTTAATTTTATATTCCGATATATTTTGTCAAAGATAAATTTCCAAACTTGCTGTTATTAACCTTTAATTTTTGCAAGTTATAAAGACTTCAAGAGCAGACCCTAAAATTTTGCGTAGTGAAGCACACTTTGTCCAGTTCGGACTTAAGGGTGTGTAGTTCAAAAGGAGAAGGTGTACAGTGAAAAATTTACTTTATTTCATAAGCAAAATTTACAGTCGGATAACCTGATATTCTGAAATTATTGAATATAAAAGTTTATGTTTATTTAATTCTGTCTTTAAATAATTAGAATTGTTATTTATTGATAGCAGGCTTTACAGACTATTCCCTGATAACTTTTTTTTTAAGTTAAAAGTTGATTCTTTTTGATTAAAAAGTCTACTTTGATGTTTTTGGTTGACAATTCAATTGTTTTAATAAAAAAACCATCCTCTTGTGCTTTAAATGTAACTATTTAGATGAAGAATTTAACTATTTGATTCAAAATTATCTGTTTTCTTGAAAATTCAATAATTTGGTTGACAGTTTTTTTCTTTTATGAAGCAAAAATTATGCTTAGTTGACTATTCATCTTTATTTTTTAAATTTTTCTGTCTTAAATTTATCCGTTTTGGTTGAGGATTTAAATATATTGTCGAAAATTCGTAGTTTTTGGTAAGATGAAACTATTTTTTATTCGAAACTACAATATCTTTTGACCAGCTATTACAGTACTCGTTGAGAATTCAAGTTTTTTGTTGAAACATCATCTACTTAGTTCTATATTGAAGGATTTTGTGAAAAATAACATTTTTTAGTAAAGATGTATTATTTTAGTTAAATGTTGATTCATTTAACTTAAAACTTAGTTATTCCATTTTTTTGTAAAAATTGGTCTTTTTCAGTTCGAAATTCAACTATTTAGTTGAATATTGATCTTTTAAATTGTCATTTCGAGTTAAACATTCAACTGTTTATGTGAAAATTCAGCTAATTGTCTAAAAATTAAATTTATTGATAAAAATGTTCTTTTTGGTTTGAATTCGACTTTTTAAAATTTTTTTAAAAATTATTATAGGTAAAAATATTAACTACTACATTTTTATTTGAATTATATATTTTTCGGTTGAATCTTCATCATTTTAATGGAAAATTTTTTTGTGAGGAAAATTTGACTATTCTGTTGAAAAAATATATTTTTTAATATAAATATTGCTTTAACTAGAAATTTTCATATTCCGTTTTCGGGTGAAAATAAGACATATTAAGTGAACCCAAAATTCTCACTTGAAATATTAGATTTATAAAGTCCTTAACATTGAATGTAATGCAGTAAGAATATTTCGTATATCATACTTCATTTAAAACTACTCAAAAAATTAAACTATTAAAAAATAAAATAAAAATAGATCAAATAAAAAGTTGAAAACTCTTTTATAAGAACAATTCCATTTTTTAAGTTTTTTAGCATTATTAAAAATACATATAACTGAGTAAATTACGCATTTTCTCTAAAAGAAAATTTACTTTTTCTCTAACAATGTAGATTAAATCACACAAATTTTGCTTACGTATAGCTTAGAAATGTACTTAAAGTTATAGATATACTATATTATGATATTCACCAACAGAATTAAGGATAACTGCCAAGGCTAATACAAGAGTAGGAAGAATCCTCATCTTTTTTAATTAGAGAAAAAACTAATTAATGTAATAATGGCAAATTGGATTGAAAAAGTGTAACTGAAGAATACTTGAGTGCTTCGCTGTTTTTTATAACATCCTGCAGTTTTTATTTCACAGATTATAGGCTTCATGCTTGTCCTTCTTAGATATTTACATTTCATCAGAGCTCCTTTCAAGGAAAAAGATATTATTGCTAAATTTTTTAAAAGTTATATCGTAATTTATGTAGTGTCTTATGGCTCAGCGAAGCCAGTCGTTTATATGAAAAATTCATATGTTATACTTAACCTTGTCTTTGATAATAATTTAAATGTAGTACTACTTCGCTCCTCAATGTGTCGCAAAATGTGTTTATGTGGTGATAAATTGTTTGATCGTTTTGAAAAATATCTGAAAAGATATCTTAGAAGATGAAGAGGCTGCTCAAAAGAGTGCAAAACCTAAAACAAAATTTTTGACGGCGTTCGAGACACAGATATAGATCTAGTCAAAGCCATAGAAGCCACAAGCGTATCAGGCGAAAAGCTGACTAAAGCTAATGCTATCGAAAAGAAAGGAGATTATTTTTTAACTTGAATCACGCAAAAAGCACAATCCTGCTCCGGCTCATGTGGACGCTCAAATGCAGGACCTGGGTAGAGGATCGTTCGCCGTATCAGAGATGTCTAAAGAGCAGACATCAGAGGTAACCTTGAAAGGAGTCGGACTTTAAAGTTTTGTATATACATGGTCTCAATTCACTGACAGGAGGCTTATTTTCAATAGCATAAAGATTCATTATATTTATGAAAACGCCGCATTTTAAATTTGAAGACATCAAAACGGCTAGTAAGCTACTCGCACCCGGGATGCTTATTGCTAATTTGAATCTAAAAGACGCGTATCTTCTAGTTCCGGTTCACGAAGTCAGCTAAAAATATTTAAGTTTTGTTCTCTTAGATGAACATTATGAATTCATGTGTTTGCCTTTTGGTACCTGTGTAAGCTAATTTATTTTTACCAAACTCATGAAACCCGCGATACATTTTTTACGAAAAAAATGCTAGTTATTTTGACTGTATCTTGAAAATTTACTATGTCTTTGAAGGAACTATAACGAATGTTTGGAAAACATAGATGCACCATACGCAAATTTGCACACTCAATAGGGTTATTAGTTTTACCTGCACTGGGAGTCAAATGCAGTCCGGTGCACTTAAAACCTTTAAAATTTGCAGAAAACTACAGTTATTCTGATTACTGATAAATACAATTATCAAATTTATCTGATGGCTAAGTCAGAGGTAGAATTTGACTAGTGAGCAAAAACACTACCAACAGCTTCAGAAAGGTTAGACCAAACTCTTTCATCACAGAATTTTTTTGTGACTTGTCCTCGCCTGGCTAGGGTACTCATTTAAACAGGCGAACAGCATGTGGCACCTGGACAAATAACAAAAAAATATTTATATTCACCACCTGGAACTAAAAGCTGCGCTGTTTAGGATTAGGTGCTTCACTTCACATCTTACAAACTGTGATTTGCTGTTAAGACTTGACAATACAACGAAAATAGTGTACTTGAATAATATGGATGTGACATACGTATTGGGCCTTCATAACATAGCGTGAGAAGTATGAGATTGGTGTGCTAGCAACAATACTTCACTATATGCCTTGTACATCCCTTCGGAAGAAAACACAAAAGCGAATAGAGGATCCAGAATTTAAAACCTAGAGACAGAATTGGAAATTATCCAGAAAATTTTTCTCGAAATCATTAAGCGCTTTGGACAAACTCATATTGACTTATTTGCGGATAGAAACAATACGGAAAGCAAACTCTACTGATTATGTCATTAAGATCCCGGTATACAATTAATTGAGGCTTTAAGCAAAACTAGGCTCAATGGTATTTTTACGCGTTCCAACCTTTTGCACTGATAATAAGAGTACTTGAAAAATCATCATGGATACAGCGGAAAAAATTTTGACGGTAACATGATGGTCGTCCTAACCATCATACCCACTGTTTATCTCAATGTTAAAAAAAAAGTCCTTAGTCCTGCAACCATTACCTAAACTACTTACTTTATTCAGTAAAACTCTCTCACTGAGGATTAATTTTTAACTAGTGGTAGAAATTGTATTCTTCAAGCATCCTCCAGAAGAGGACTATCCGCGGAATCCCTAAACACCATAATGACTTCTGTTGCACATAGCACGATAAAACAATATGGATTGATCCTTAAGCAATAACCGGTGTTTTGCCTGAAAAATATGGTTCCATTTAACGCGAGAGTAAATCCTATCTTGAAGATCTTATGAGGAAAACTTAAAGAAGTAGCTGCTCATGACTCGCTGAACTCCATGAGGGCCTTAATCTTCTTAATAAATGGCGAGAACGATTCTGAAATTAAACACAGATTTTTGAAATGTCCATTCTTCTAAATAAGAATTAAAATTACCTTTAAAACACCAGTTTTAACTTCAAACTGATGTTTTTCATATACCCTTTTTCTGAATGAGAAATTCAAATATCGTTTTCAGAATTTTATTTTTTATCTAAATTATAATTCTTTACTGAAGTTTTCTGCTTAAAAACCAAACTTATAATTCCTTACAAAAATTCCCTGTTCAAAGTGAGAATTGTTTAATACACAATTATTAATCTCTACGCAATTCTGCACAAAATAATTCGGGAATTTTGAATAAAGTTCAAGGAACGTAGAAAACAAATTGTAAGATTTTAACAAAATTTCAGCGGTTGTTGCAGGAAATTTAGAGATTTTAGAGGATTTTAAAATTTTAATTTCAGTACTAATATTGCAAGAAATTTTAAATCATTACAACCAATTTCTCATAATGTTAAAGTGTTTAAAGGGATTTAAAAGTACGTCACAACATATGAAGTTTATCAATTGACTTAGAAGATTTTATAGAATTTTATGAGTTTAAAGAGATTAGATTGGATTTTATAAAATCGCATGTAAAGCGTATGACAAAGCGTGCATGATAAACCCCATTTTCTAAATCCAATAAGGTTACAAAGTTTAATTATTATCAGTATGTAATATCTAAAGAGCAATATATTTTTTTTAAGCATAAGAATTAGTGAAGATTATGACCAGCGTATTCTACTGTCGCTATGATTTTGTAACTTAAGAGGAAAATTGCGCAAGATTTGAGCACTTATACAATAAAATTGTGCTGACGTGAAACCTTATGAAATTTTAATCTGATTCTTAATAAGTCTCATGATGATATGAGTTTCTATGGCTTAAATAAGAATAATAATACACAAGTTGCTAGTAATAAAATGAATATGATTTAAGTAAAAACAAAATAATTTAAAAATAATAACTTGGGTAAAAGTGTAAATTTGTTTCACGATTTTCCGTTGTTGGGATTTTCATGATCTTACCCCCAGATTTTACCAACAATGGAATAGATCAATTATTTGTTAAAAACCTAATTTTCAACTGCAGAAATTGAAAGAATTAAAATTTAACCAAAAATTGGATTTTTTTACCACAAAGATGAATCGTCAATTTAGGAGAAGTTTTTATTCTTTCCAGTTATAAGGTAAAATTTTAATAAAAATTACAACTTGTAATGCCCCGAAGTTTTTCTGGTTTGATTACTGGTTTACTATTGCATTTAAATAATCGCGCGCTTGATTTTAACTGTTGAGTTGCGCTACTGGCCACTCGCCACCATTCGCGCTCGTGTCTTGTAGCGTCTAGTGTCCCTATTGG
>JAUELO010077849.1:0-18409 GCA_032357855.1 Amphibolips quercusostensackenii | reverse complement strand
CGGTACAATCCATTTTTCTCAGTGTAAAAAGTAAATATTCTTACAAATGCTCAAGTAAATTTGATACTAGTCACTATCTCATATATTCGTTATTTGTTTTTTTTTTTGTATTTGTGCCATTAGAGAATATGTCGTCTACTTTACTTATTTGCGCAGATCAGCGGATCTATTTGCAAATTGCTAAGAATTCTCACATTAATTTCTTGTTAGTTTTATTTTTTTGTAAAAATTAAAAAGAGCAAATAAAACACTATACGATGCAATATAAATAATTTTTTAAATCCTTTTTGTGGCAAAAAACACATTATTTTTACATTTTTTAAATATTTCATAAGAAATCATAGGAAATTATCATAGGGTTTTAGAAAATAGGATCCATCACAAAAATTTCAAAGGCTTCTGCAAGTCAACTTTCTTACAAGTTTTCTTAAACAATGTGAACAAATTTCCAGAACTAAAAATCCTGTACAAATACCCTTTTAATTCGTTATAACTAACAAAAATTCACCAAAGAAGATTCGAAGGGAAGTTTGACAATTGAGAAAAAGAAAAAATTGCTGACCTTAACATTTTTATTAAGGGAAAGAGATAGATACCATTCTCTAAATATGTAAAATTTTAATAATTACTAGTGATATAATACTAATTTAATAAATAAATATTATGAAAATCTTAAAAAGGCTATGCCATGAGACGGCTTGGAGAATTTCACTGTATTTTTTTACAGCTATAGAGTTTAATTTTTGGTTAAGTTCAAAGCCCTTCCGAAAAATGAGGACAGTCTAGAATGCTTCTTTATGTACAAAAGCTTATCATTGTTCTACCACCTTGAATTCTTTACTCAATTTTTCAATAACAAATTTTTAATGGGTCGAAACAACAATTTTTCGGAAATGCGTTTCAGGAAATTTTGATACGTTCTTTAATTTATGTTTTAAAATATGATCTCTTTTTATCATAGCTACGAAGGCGTCACCTCCGCCTACACATTGTATTTACTAAGTTAATACCTGGTAAATGACGTAGCCTCTAAATCTACAAAAACAAGTTTCACAATATTGAGTCGTTTTTTCGTTCCTGATTGTACCAAATAATGTCATAAATCTGCAGTATTTTCACGAATTTAGAATGTCGCGAAAACAGGATCATAAAATACAATTAACCAAAGCCGTAACTAAGGGGCGCAATTACATAAATATAACCTGAAGGAATATAGAAATTTTGAATTTCAAATGAAAACATTAAGATTTCGAGCCCTAGACTCTGGATACTATTAACACCTCGAAAATCGAGATTTGAACAGTTTTCTTAATTTTGATGATTTCAAAATATTTCAGAGTTTCTAAAAGTTTTTGATAAATTTTAAAATGTATCACAAATTTTACGATAATATATAGGATTTAAAAGTAATACAAAGAATTTTATGATATAAGAAAAGATTTCAAGAAACTTCAAGATTTCAAAAATTTCAAAGGATTCTACAATAGGGTGGTCTAAAAATGCCCTGTATTTTTTTTAATTTACAAAATTTCAATAGATCTCAAGGTATTTGAAAAATTGGAGGATAGTTTACAAAATTTCAAGTAATTTTCATATTTTGAAAATTTCAAGGGATTCTACATAGGGTGGTCTAAAACGCCTTGAAAAATTTTGTTTTTAAATTTGCGAAATTTAAACGGATTTCAAGGGATTGGGAAGATTTTATGATATTTTAGAAGATTTCAAGAAATTTTTAAATCTAGATGGATTCTTCAATAGGGTGGTCCAAAAATGCATTAGCATTTTTTACAAATTTACAAAATTGTAATGTATTTCAAGGGATTTTAAAAATTTTAGGATATTTTACAAGATTCTGAAAAACGTCAAAATTTTTAAATTTTCAAGAGATTCTACAATGGTGTGGTCTAAAATGCACGTAGAAAAATATTTTTTTCTAAATTTATGAAATTTCAATAGATTTTAAGGAATTCGAAAGATTCTAGGATATTACAAAAGATTCCAAAAAAATTGCAATTTCAAGGAATTCTTCAATAAGGTGGTCCAAAAATGCATTAGCATTTTTTTTTAATTCACAAAATTGTAATGGATTTCAAGAGATTTGAAAAATTTTAGGAAATTTTACAAGATTCCAAGAAATGTCAAAATTTTAAAATTTTTAAGAGATTTTACAATAGTGTGGTTTGAAATGCATAGGAAATTTTTGTTTTCAAACTTTTGAAATTTCAATGGATTTTAAGGGATTCCAAAGAATTTTGGATATTTTAGAAGATTCCAACAAATTTTTAAATTTCAAGGGATTCTTCAATAGGGTGGTCCAAAAATAGTTTGGAATTTTTTTTCAATTTTACAAAATTTTAATGGATTTCAATGAATTAAAAAATTTTTAGGTTACTTCACAAGATTACAAGAAATTTCAACATTTTCAACATTTAAAAAAATTCTAGAATAGGGTAGTCCAAAAATAGTTTAGACTTTTTTCGAATTCACAAAATTTCAATGGATTTAAAGGGATTCGAAAGATTTTAAGATATATAACAAGATTTCAAGAAATTTGAACACTAAAAAAATGTCAAAGGATTTTGCAATACGGTGGTCCAGAAATGCACTGTAATTTTTTTTAAAGTTAAAAAACTTTAATGGATCTCGAGGGATTTGAAAAATTGGAGGGTAGTTTACAAGATACTAAGAAATTTTTGGATTTTGAAAATATTATGGGATTCTACAATAGGGTGGTTTAAAACGCATTGGAAAATTTTGTTTTCAAATTCATGAAATTCCAACGGATTTCATGGGATTGGAATGATTTTTTAATATCTTAGAAGATTACAAATAATTTTTAAGTTTCAAGGGGTTTCTTCAATGGGGTGATCCAAAAAACCACTTTAAGGAATATCAAAAATTTCAAGGGGTTTTAGACTTTCGTATGATTTCAAAAAATCTTTAAGGATTCTAGAAAGGTATCCTGGATATCAGTGACATTTAAAAGATTTTAAGGAATTTAAACGGGGTCCTACACATATTTAGGCAATAAATGAAACGAATTGATGCTTCACGGGAATTTTATGGTTTTCTACGGATTTCAGGGAATTCAGAGGCTTCAGGGGATTTTAAAGGATTTTAAGAAATGTAAAAAGATTGAAGAGTTTTTCAAGAATTTAAAATGATTTTAACAGGATTTGGGATTTTTTTATATATTTTAGTGGATATCAGCGGATTTCAACAATTTAAAAGACTATCAAAGATTTAAAGGGATTTTAAAATTTCGTTTAATCATAAAAAATCTTATGAGATTTCAAAAAGGTATCCTGGATATTTCTATGAATTTTAAGGAATCGTAACAAGATTAACGAGTTTTTTGTGGATTTTAGATGATTTTCAATAGGATTGAAGGATTTTCATACATTTTAGTGATTATCAATTGATTAAAAAAATTTCGAGGGAAATCAAAGATCAAAGATCAAAGATTTCAAAAGGTTTTAGAAGTTTGTTTGAAGGGATTTCTGCAAATGTTAAGGGATCTTAAAAGATTTACGACTTTTTCAGGAATTTTAACAGAATTCACGATTTTTCTAGATTTCAGTGAATATCAACGGATTTCAACCATTTTAAGGGATATCAAAGATTTCAAAAGGTTTTAGACTTTCGTATGATAAAAAAAAATCTTTAAAGATTCTAAAAAAGTATCCTAGATATCAGTGATATTTAGAAGATTTCAGGAAATTCAAACGGATTTCTAGACAAATTTAGGGAATAAATGAAACAAAATTAAGCTTTACGGGACTTTTAGGATTTTCTACGGATATCAGAGATCTTAGAAGTTTTAAGGGAATTCTTCGGATTTTAAGAAATCGTAAACAAATTGTCGAGTTTTTTTAGGAATTTTAGATGATTTCAGAGGGACTTAAGGTTTTTCATACATTCCAGTGAATACCAGCGGATTTCAACAAGTTTACGGTATATCAAAGATTTCAAGGCATTTAAGAATTTTGTGTGATTTTAGAAAATCTTTAAAGATTTTGAAAAGGTATCCTGGATATTATTAGTATTTTATTGGCTGAGTATTTCAGTGGTTTTAAGGTATTTTCATAGATTCTGAGGGATGTAAAAAGATTGTCGAGTTTTCCAGAATTTCACAGGTTTCAAGGGATCTCAGAATTTCGAATGGTTTCAGAGAATCTCCAAGGATTTTAAAGGGGTAGCCGGCATATAAGTAACATTTTAAATACTTCAAGGAATTCCAACGGATTTCTAGGATTTTCAACGAATTTCAGGGATTGTAAAGATTTTAAAGGGATTTTAAAATTTCGTATAATTGCAGAAAACCTTTGAAGATTGTATAAATGTAGGCAGGATATTAGTGACATTAAAAAGATTTCAAGAGATTTCAACGGATTATTAGACAAACTTGAGAAAAAAGTGAAGGTTAATAAAGCTGCGAAGGACTTCTAGAATCTTCTATGGATTTCAGGGATTTCAGAGTTTTTAGGAGAATTTAACATATCTTGATAAATGTAGAAAGATTCGCGAGTTTTTTGAAAATTCCAGAGGATTTCAACAGAATTCTTGGGTTCTTCTTGATTTAAGCGAATATTAACGGATTTCGAAAATTTCAAGGGACATCCAAGATTTTAAGGGATTTTAAAATTTCTTATGAATTCAGAAAATCTCTGTGGATTAAAAACAAATATGTACAATGCTAGTGATATTTAAAATATTTCAAGGGATTCCAACGGATTCCTATGCAAATTATGGAATAAATTAAATAAAATAAAATTTGAAGGGATTTCTATGGATTTTAAGAAATTAAGAAAATTGGAGAGTATTCCAGGGATTTCAAAGGATTTTAACAGAATTCAAGGGTTTTGTTAGATTTTAATGAGCGTCAAAGAATTTTGAAATTTCAAAGGGTGTCAATTATTCCAGAGGATTTTAAAATTTCTTATGATTTCAGAAAATCTCTAAGAATTTTAAAAATCTATTCAGAATATCAGTGATATTAAAAATATTTCAAGGCATTTAAACGGAAATCTAGACAAATTTAGAGAATTTTACGAAACTTCTAGCATTTTCTACGGATTTCAGGAATTTTAGAGGTTTCAAGGGATTTCTATGAACTTTAAGGGATTGAAAAAATGGAGTTTACTTCAGGGATTTTCGAGGATTTCAACAGAATTCAAGGTTTTTAAGGTATTTAATTTTTTTAGTATCAACAGATTCTAAAAATTTTAAAAGATGTCAAGTATTTCAGTGGATTTAAGAATTTCGTATGAATTCAGAAAATCTCTAAGGAATTAAAAAAGATATTCAGGATATTATTGATATTCAAAATATTTTAAGGAAGTCAAACGGACTTCTAGGCAAATGTGGGGAATAAATAAAATAAAATCACATTTCAAGGAACTTCTAGGATTTTCTACGAATTTAAGGGATTTTAGAGGTTTCAACTGATTTCTACACATTTTAAGGAATGTGAAAAGATTGACAAGTTTTTTTTAGGAATTTCAGTTGATTTCTTTGGGATTCAAGGTTTTCAATACATTTCAGTGCGTATTATCGAATTTCAAGAATTATCAAAGATTTCAAGAAAATTTATAATTTTATATGATTTCCGAAAATCGGTAAGGATTTTTAAAAGGTATCCTGAATATCAGTGCTATTTAAAAGATTTTAGAGAATTCCAAGGAATTTCTAAGCAAATATAGGGAATAAATAAAAGGAAATAAAGTTTCACAAGACTTCAAGGTTTTTCTACGGATTTCAGGGATATTAAAGATTTCAAGGGGTCTTAGACTTTCGTATGATTTCAGAAAATCTTTAAGGTTTCTGAAAATGTATCCTGGACATCAGTGATATTAAAAATATTTCAAGGCATTCAAACGGATTTCTAGCCAAATTTAGAGAATAAATGCAGCGAAATGAAGCTTCACGGAACTTTAAGGATTTTCTACGGATTTCAAGAATTTCAGAGGTTCTAAGGGATTTCTATTAACTTTAAGGGATTGAAAAAAATGGAGTGTATTCCAGGGAGTTCTGAGGATTTCAACAGAATTCAAGGTTTGTAAATAAATTTGAGTAAAAAACAGTGGATTTTACCAATTTTAAAGAATATCAAAGATTTCAAGGCATTTTACAATTTCGTATAATTTTAGAAAAACGTTAAGAATTTTAATTAGGTATCCAGAATATCAGTGATATTACAAGATTTCAAGAGATTTCAGTCAATTTCTAGACAATTTTAGGGAATAAATAAAGCGGAATGAAGCTTCATGGGGCTTTTAGGATTTTCTACGTATTCCAGGGATTTCAGAGGTTTCAAGGGATTTTTACTGATTCTTAATGAGTATAAAAAGATTAACAAGTTTTTTCAGAAATATCAGATGATTTCAACAGAAATCAAGGTTTTGAATAGGTCTTAGTGAATATTAGCGAATTTAACAATTTTAAGGGATTTCAAAGATTTGAATGGATTTCAAAATTTCGTACAATTTTGAATAATCGCTATAAATATTTAAAAGGTATCCAGGATACCAGTAATATTTAAAAGATTTTAAAGAAATCGAAAAGATTTCTAGGCCAATTTGGGTAACAAATAAAATGCAATAAAATTTCAAGGAACTCTATAGATTTCTGGGATTTCAGAGGTTTTGGGGGATTTCTATAGACTTTAAGAAATTTTTAAAAATTAGAGGGTATTCCAGGGATTTTATAGGATTTCAAAAGAATTTCATGTTTTTAATAGATTTTGATGAGTATAAACAGATTTTTAAAATTTCAAAAGATGTCAAGTATTTAAGGGGATTTTAGAATTTCGTATGAATTCAGAAAATCTCTAAGGAATTTAAAAAGATATCTAAGATATCAGTGATATTTAAAATATTTTAAGGAATTCAAGCGGACTTCTATGCAAATTTAGGGAATAAATGAAATAAAATAAAATTTCAAGGAACTTCTGAAATGTTCTACAGATTTAAGGGATTTTAGGGGTTTCGACTGATTTCTACAGATTTTAATAAATGTAAAAAGATTGACAAAATTTTTAGAAATTCAGTTGATTTCATCGGGATTTAAGGTTTAACACAGTTTAGTGAATATTAGCGAATTTCAACAATCTCAAGGGATATCAAAGATTTTAAGAAACTTTATAATTTTATATGATTTCAGAAAATCATAAGGATTTTGAAAATGTATCCTGGATATCAGTGGTATTTAAAAAATTTCAAGAGATTCCAAGGAGTTTCTAAGCAAATTCAGGAAATAAATGAAAGGAAATGAAGTTTAAAGAGACCTCTAGGATTTTTCACAGATTTCAGGGATATTAAAGATTTTGAAGGATTTTTGCATTTTGTATAGTTTCAAAAAATCTCTAAAGTTTTAAAATTGGTAGCCAGAATATCAGTGATATTAAAAAGATTTCAAGATAATCCAACGGATTTCTAGTCAAATTTAGGGAATAAATTTAATGAAATAAAATTTCAAGGGAACTCTAGGATTTTTCACGGATTACAGGATTTTCAGAGTTTTCAAAGAATTTCTACAAATTTTGAGGGATGTGAGAAGATTGGCGAGTTTTTAAGGAGTTTCAGAGATTACAACATAATTCTTGGTCTTTACAAGATTTTAGTGAATATTAACAGGTTTAAAAAATTTCGAGGGATATCCAAGATTTCACGGGACTTTGGAATTTCGTATGAATTCAGAAAATCTCTCTGAATTCAAAAGAAAAAAAAATTATGCAAGGTATCAGTGGTATTGAAAATATTTTAATGAAATTCAACGGGTTATTACACAAATTTAGGAAATAAATAAAATTAAGTAAACTTTCGAGGGACTTCTAGGATTTTCTACGGATATCAGGAATTTGATAGGTGTCAGAGGATTTTAAGAGATTTTAAGGAGTGTAAAAATATTGATGAGTTTCTCAGGAATTTTAGATAATTTCATCATGACTTAAGGTTTTTACTAGATTTCAGTGAATTTTAATGGTTTTTCAAAATTTCAAGGGATATCGAAGATTTTGAGAGATTTTAGAATTTTTTTTTAATTCAGAATATCTCTATAGATTCAGAGAAAGAATGCAGAATATCATTCATATTTGAAAGATTTTAAGAAATGCCAACAGATTATTAGAGAAAAATTTAGGGGATAAATGAAAGGAAATGAATCTTTACAGGACTTTCGCAATTTTCTACGGATTTTACGAATTTCAGAGGTTTCAAGGGATTTCCACAGATTTCAAGGAGAGTGAAAATATTGACGAATTTTTAAGGAATTTGAAAGAATTTCAGCAGGATATAACATTTTTAATACATTTCAGTAAATATTAACGGATTTAGACAATTCCAAAGAATATTACAGGTTTCAAGGGAATTTATAATTTCGTAGGATTTCAGAAAATCTCTAAGGATTTTAAAAAGGTGCCTAGGAAAGCAGTGATATTTAAAATATTTCAAAGAACTTAAACGGATTTCTAGACAAATTTAGAAAATAAATAAAAAGAAATTAAGTTTCACAGGACTTCTAGGATCTTCCATCGATTTCACGGATTTCAGAGGTTTAGAGGCATTTCTCCAAATTTCGAGGGATCTCAAAAGCTTAGCGAGTTTTCCAGAAATTTTAGAGTATTTTAACAGAATTTAAGGTTTATAAGGAATATCAATGCTTTCAAGGAATTTCAGAATTCAGTATGATTTTAGAAAATCTCTAAACACTTTGAAAAGGTATCCTGGATATAAGAAATATTCTGTTTTTTTAAAATGTATGCTATTATTGACACAATATTGAATTTTTTAATTATTTCGAGGCCTATTATTTCAAACTTAAAATTCCTCAAATATTTGCCCGCAGCGCTATTTGTATTTAGGAGGGGGGTGGGGTGACTAGCATAGGGCCCAAACAATACTAGCTACGGCCCTGTAATCAACAAATTTCAGATAGCAACGAGTATAAAATACAGATAAATATTTAGAAGAATATTAATTTGTTACACTATAATCGACGTTTTTCAGAAGTGATTTTCCTTTATTTTCAAATATTGAGCACAGTCATTTTAAATTGTTTCAATAAAAATAACTCTTATCGTTAAAAAGTGGTTTTAAAATGTTATCAGAAACTTTGTTGGTTGCGACACTAGGCGAATATGACTTTTAGTGCCTGCTTTCAGTTCGTTTATCTATCAATAAAGATTACGGATTTTCTGCATTATCAATCTTGTAAATCATAATATCTAAATACGTAGTTTGATTTTATAAAAAAATTTATTGCCAAATGCTTCCAAACATTATTAACAACAGCAAAAATTGTAATTGTGAATTTTTGTCAATGTTGGGAAATATTTCCGTTTTAGACATTTTGCATCATTTCTTTGCTGCAAACTTAATTTCAAGAGAAAATTCAAAACGATTTTAAATCTCTTTCTAAAATTTTTAATTCAAGATTTCAAATATAAAACTTAAAGCTTTTTACAAATTTTGAAAGTTTGAAATAAAATAAACAACTTTTCTGAAAATTCCTGGCAAAATCTCAAATGATTTTTCATTTTGAAAAATTCATTTTTAAAGAAAATTAAAACAGATTTTAAGAAGCTTTATAAGTTTTCTTAAAATTCTAAAGACAATTTTTAAAATTTTGTAAGTCAAGTATTTTAATTAAAAATTTAAATAATCTTTTTTTTGTTAAAAATTGGTCGTTTTTCGTTAAAAATTCAAGTATTCAATTTATTATCAAGAATTCTTTTCTTCTGGTTAAAACTTGAACTACTTTGTTTAATCTTCGTTTTCTTAAATTTTGTTTTAAATCAATTTTTCAACTGCAAGTATGACGATTGCATTTTCAGATAAAAAAATGTCGTGGTTAGTTAAAAATTTAACTATTTGGTTTGAAGATTTATCTATTTATTTGAAATTTATTCTTTTTGGTAGAAAAGTTTTGGGTTGAAAATTCATTTTTCTCAGGTAAATTCATCTGACTTCTAAATAATTCATTTTTTTGCTTGGAAATTTGTCTGTTTGGCTAAAAATGCAACTGTTTATGGTTAAAGTCAATTCTTTTATATTTGAGAATTAGTTGAGAGATTTTGTCTCCGAGAGTTGAAAATTCAACTATTTGGTTTAAAAATTGATCTCTCTTGCTTAGCAGTTCGACTATTTGGTTGTAAATGCAACTATTTGGAATAAAATTCATTTTGTTTGTTTGTTGAAAATTCAAATATTTCAGGGTGTACAGCGATTTTCAAGAACAAAATTTAAAGTCTTTTCCAGGTTTTCCAGGTCGGGAAATCTTGGGGAATATTTTTAAATCTTTGCGAAATCCTTGAAATCCCTGAGATTTTTGAAATCTTAAGAAATCTTTGTGAATTCGTTGAAATCTTCTAAAGTATGAACAATTTTTGTGAAATGTTGAACTTTTTGTGAAATCTTTTAGAAATATTAAAAATATTTTTAAAATCTTCTTTTGATCTTTGTTTGTGATATCTTTTGTGTTCGTTTAAAATAATTGATATCTTTTAAAATCTTCTCAAATTTGTTTGAATTTTTTAAAATCGTTTTAAATCTTTGAAATGTTTTGACATATTTAAAATCTTTGAAATTCTTGAAATCTCTCGAAAAACTTATGAATTCTTTGAAATATTTGTCAAATCTTTCTGAAATATTTTGTATTCGTTTGAAATCACGGGAATATTCAAAATCTTCATGAAATCTTTAGAAATCTTTTCAAAAAATTTGAAATCGATTAAAATCTTAAAAATGTTTTGAAATCTTCAAAATCTGGTGTTCTGTAAACTTGTTAAAATGTTTAAATTTCTTGACGTCTTTTTAAATACTTATGAATTCTTTGAAATATTTGTGAAATATTTCTGTAATCTTTTATTAATTTTAAATCTTCATAAATCTTTTTCAATCTTCTGAAAAATTTGGAAATCGTTTCAAATCTTTAAAATGTTTCAAAATCTTAAAAATCTTGTTTATGCCCTTTTGAAAATCTTTAAAATCCTTGAAATCTGTTGCAAGTTTTAAATTTTTCACAAAATGGTCAAACTCTCGGTGAAATCTATAAAATCTGGTGTACACGCTTTTTTCAAATCTCTGAAATGCTTAAAATCTTTGAAAGATATTTTGAAATTTTTGTAAAATCTTTGAAATCCTTGAAATATTTTAAATCTTCATGACATTTTTAAAATCTGGTTTACCGTACTCTTGTTGAAATCTCCGAAATCCTTGAAATGTTTTAAAATCGTTATGAATCTTTGTGATATCTTTGTGAAATCTTTTGAAAACTTTTAAACAATTTTCAAATTCCTTAAATTCTTTAAAATGTTTAAAAATATTTGAAATCTGGTGTACTATAAACTTTTCGAAATCTCTAAAATTCTTGTATTGTTTTGAAATCTTTATGGAATAGTTATGAAATTCTTAAAATATTTGTTAAACCTTTCATAGATGTTTTGTGTTAATTTGAAATTATTAAAGTATCTGAAATCTTTGTAAAATGTTTTTAAATTTTCTCAAATATAAAGAAATCATTTCGAATCTTTAAGATGTTTCGAAATCTCAAAAATTTCCTTCAAACCCTTTTTAAAATCTTTAATAACCTTGAAATTCTGTTGAAAGTTTTTAAATCTTTATAAAATGTTCGAAATCTTTAAGAAATTTATGTAACTCTTCAAATGTAGTGTACGCGACTTTTTGGAATCTTCGGAATCCTTAAAACTCTTAAAATCCTGATAAATTCTTTAAAATATTTGTCAAATCTTTCTGAAATCTTTTGTATTCGTTTGAAATCACGGAAATATTCAAAATATTTATGGAATCTTTTGAAATCTTCTAAAAGAATTTGAAATTGATTACAATCTTTTAAATGTAAAATATTTTTGGAATTTTTTGTATTAATTTTAAATCTTTCTGAATCTTTTGAAATCTTTTAAAAAATTTGGGAATCGTTTCAAATCTTTAAAATGCTTTAAAATTTTAAAAATCTGGTTTATATCCTTTTTAAAATCTCTAAAATCCTTGAAATCTTTCGCAAGAATTAAAATTTTTGTAAAATGTTTGAAATCTCTGAAATCTTTGAAATCTGGTGTACACACTTTTTTAAATTTATGAAATGCTTGAAATCATTTAGAAATATTTTTAAACTTCTGTAAAATCGATGAAATCTTGGTCAAATTTTGGTAAAATCTTTGAAATCCTTGAAATATTTGAAATGCTTGTGAAATTTTTAAAAATATTGATGAAATCTTAAAAATCTTTGTGAAACCTTTCTTTAATATTTGCAAAATCTTTTGTGCTCCTTTGAAATCTTTTCAAATTATCTCAAATTTGTTGGAACCTTTTGAAATCGTATAACATTTTTAAAATGTTTTGAAATCTTTGAATGCTAGTGTATTGCACCCTGGTTGAAATTTCTGAAATATTTCTAAATTCTCATGAATCTTTGTAAAATTTTTGTAAAATTTTTTGAATCTTCTATTCTTTTAAAATAGACATTCTTTTAAAATCTTTCTGGAATTTTTATGAAATCCTTGAAATATTTGTCAAACCTTTCTCAAAAGTTTTAGGTTAATTTGAGATTATTAAAGTATCTGAAATCTTTGTAAAATGTTTTGAAATCTTCTAAAAAATTTGGAAATCATTTCAGATTTTTAAAATGTTTCGAAATCTTAAGAATCTTGTTTACACTTTTTTTAATCTTTAAAATCCTTGAAATCTGTTAAAGGATTTAAAATCTTCGTAAAATGTTCAAGATCTTGGTGAATTTTTAAAATCTAGTGTAGACGCCTTACTTAAATCTTTAAAATTCTTTAAATCTTCATGAAATGTTCGAAATCTTTGGAAAATTTGTGTGAAGTCTTTATAACGTAGTGCACTCGACTTTTTGTAATCTTTAAAATACTTAAAATCTTTGAAATCTTTTTGAATTATTTTAAAACTTTTCAAAATGCTTTAAAACCTTTTGAAATCGTTTGGAATTTTAAAAAATGTTTTAAAATCTTTGAAATCCGGTACTGTACCCTTCTTCAAAGTATTGAAAACCTTTGAATCTTTGCAGAGTTTAAAAATCTTTGTAAAATTATTTTAAAATCTTTAAAATCCGGTGTGTACTCCTTTTTTAAATCTTTAAATCCATAAAATCTTTGTGAAATCTTCAAAACCCTTTAAATATTTTTAAATATTTCAAATATTGTTTTACACCTTTATATCAAAATTCTATATTAGCGAGAAAGAAATTAAAAACTTGTATAATTATTCCCAATTTTAAAGTCTTCTCATTGCAATCTATAAAATAATTGGTACAGTCTACAAACATTGCCTCGAAATATCTTCATTGATTCTGTTAAGAACAAAAGATAAATTATATCTTAATAAATAAAAAATTTTTCAGAAGCAAGATTTCTTCTAAACGAGATGTTTATTTTATAATAGACTAAAAGATTTAAATTGGTTTTCGCATTTTTATAAAATAACTGTTTCAAAATCCAAAGAAGACTCAAATTCTAGGACAATTCCAGGTTTTTAAGGTGGCTGGATACCCTGTATTTAGTTAAACCATCATCATTCTTGATTAAAAATTCATTTTTCTGGTTTTAAAGGTCGACTGTGTTCTAAGACATTCGACTAGTTAGCTTAGAAACTAAACTCTCGTTGTAAATTTATTGCTTTTGGTAGAAATTATTCTTTGATGGTTAAAAATTCAACTATTTTATGAAAATACAAGGTATATTTACTTGAAATTTAAATTGTGTCACATAGAATTCAATATTGTACCTATACGTCAATTTTATTTGAAACAATTCATTTTCCTATGATTTTTCTATTTTCGGGAAAAATCTCTAAATTTTCCCTGGTTTAAGAGCATTTTGGACTTTGTGATTATCTGTGAGGAAGTAGGTGAGGGGTGCAAAAAGTGTTCAAAATAGTGTGACGCAGGTTTTGAATACCGCCTAATGAATTTTTTTGACGTAATATTGATGTTTTAAAATTAATTATTTTTATTTCACAATTGACCGAAATAGCCACATTTTGCCCCTAAAAATAGGAACAAGAGTAGCGTAAATTTTTCGTAAACAACATTTGCGAGGTGAAAGTAAAATTTTTGGGGTGAAGGTGAAATCAGCGGAGCGAAAGTAAAATTTGCGGTGCGAAAGTAAGACTGACATTTTTTGGCAAAAAATCGACACGGAGAAATCTTCACGAAAGGACAGAAAAGAGAAAGGGAAAAAGGGGCAAAGTGAAAAGAGGTCAGAGAGAAAGGGTAAAATAGAAAAGGAAAAGAAGAAGAGAGGAAAGGCAAAGAAGAACAGGAGAAAGGAAAAGGTAAAACAGTGAAACGGAAAAAGGAGAAAAGAGGGAAAGGGTTAAGTAGCAGAAGAGAAAGAGGCAATAGGAAATGAAAAAGAAAAAAAGAAATGAAAAAGATGAAAAAGAAAAAGGGGAAAAAGGGGAAAGAAGAAATAGGAAATGTTTAAGTGTAAGGGGTAAGAGGAAAAGAGAAAAGTGAAAAAAACACGGGCAAAGGGCAAAGGAAAAAAGAAAAGTGGGGCAGGGCAAAGGGGAGATGGGGATGAAAAAAAGGAAAATAGAAAAAGGAAAAAGCAAAGGCGAAAAGGGGAAAGAAGATAGGGAAGAAGGAAATTGTAAAGGGAAAATGGGTAAGGGTGAATAAGAAAAAGAGGAAAAGCAGTTCAAGAAAAAAGAGAAAATGGGAAAAGAAAAAAGGGTAGAGAAGAGAATTAAATTAAAAGTAACAAATAGAAAAAAGAAAAAGGGGAAAGAAAGAGGGCAAATGAGGAAGGGTAAATGTAAAAAAGAGGGAGAGAGAAAAAGGAGAAACAGGTGAAGGAAAGAAAGGTATAGAAAAAAAGGGGAAAGAAAAAATTAGTCAGAGGAAATAAGAAAGGGGAAAAGAGAGAAAAGAAGAAAAAAGGAAAAGGAGAAAGAGGAAAAGGGGTAAAGGAGAAATAGAAAGGGTTAAAGCAGAAGAGAAAATAGAAAAAGGGGATAAGTGAAAAGAAGACAGGCTAAAAGGGTAAAGGCAAAGTAAAAAAGGGGAAAGGAACAAAGGAAAGGGGGAAATGCGAAAAGGAGAAAAGAGGGAAAGGGGTGAGCAGGAAAAGGGAAAGGGTCAGTAGAAAATACAAAAAAAAAAATAGGAAAGGTTGAAGTGTAAGAGGTAAAGGAAAAAGAGAAGAGTGAAAAGAAGACAGGGGCAAAGGAAAAAAAAAGAAAAGGGGAGCAGGGCAATAGGTAAAAAAAATAAGAAAAAGGAAAATAAAAGGGGAAAAAGGAAAAGAGAGAGGCAAGAAGCGAAAAGGTAAAAGGGAAAGAGGAAATTAAAAAGAAAAATGGGAAGGCGAAAATGAAAAATAAGGAAAGCAAAAGGGGGAAACAGGTAAAGAGGAAAAGGAAAACAGGGAGAAGGGGATAGGGGGAAAGAAAAGGGGAAAGGTGCAATGCAGCTTAGTGAAAAGGGAAAAGAAGGAAAGGGGAAAGGCAAAGAAGAAAGGAAAACGGAAAACAGGGAAATATAAAAAGTTGAAAAGAGTGAAAGGGGGAAATAGAAAAAGGGAAAAAGGAAAAGGGCCAACATGTAATAAAAAAGGAAAAAGAAGAAATGATAAAGGGTAAAAGAAAAAAGGAAAAATGGGAAAGAAAAGAGCGGAAAAGGGCAATAGGAAAGGTTAAAGTGTAAGGGGTACAGGAAAAAGAGAAGAGTAAAAGGAGACCGGCGCAAAGGGGAAAGGAAAAGAGAAAATCGGGACAGGGCAAAGGAAAGAAGAAGATAAGAAAAAGCAAAACAGGGAAAGAAAAGAGACTAAAGAAAGAGGCAAAGGCGGAAAGCGGAAAGGAAATAGGAAAAGAGGAAATACGAAAGGGAAAATAGAAAAAGAGAACAAAAGGGAAAGGAGTTCAAGGAAAGAGAGAAAAAAAAGGGGAAGATCAAAAGCGAAGGAGAAATGAAAAAAGTAAGTTGAAAGGAAAGGGAAAGGGGCAGTGGAAAATACAAAAGAAAAAAATAGAAAAGGTTAAAGTGTAAGGGGTAAAGGAAAAAGAGAAGAGTAAAAAGGAGACAGGGGCAAAGAAAAAAAGAAAAGAGAAAAGGGGAGCAGGGCAATTGGTAAAATAAAATAAGAAAAAGGAAAATAAAAGGGGATAAGGGAAAAAGGGAAAGGCAAAAAGGGAAAAGGTAAAAGGAAAAGAAGAAATTAGAAAGAAAAATGGGGAGGGGAAAATGAAAAATGAGGAGAGCAAAATGGGGAAAATAGGTAAAGAGGAAAAGAAAAAAGGGGAGAAGAGGATAGGGGAAAGAAAAAGGGGAAAGGTGCAATGCAGATTTGCAAAAAGGAAAAAGAAGGAAAGGGGAAAGGCAAAGAAAAAAAGAAAAAATGAAACAGGGTAATATAAAAAGGCGAAAAGAGCGAAAGGGGTAAATAGAAAAGTGGAAAAAGGAAAAGGGCCAACATGTAATAAAAAAGGAAAAAGAAGAAATGATAAAGGGTAAAAGAAAAAAGGAAAAATGGGAAAGGAAAGAGCGGAAAAGGGGGAAAAAGCAATGGGAAAGGTTAAAGTGTAAGAGGTAAAGGAAAAAGAGAAGAGTAAAAGGAGACAGGCGCAAAGGGGAAAGGAAAAGAGAAAAGAGTGACAGGGCAAAGGAAAGAAGGGGATAAGGAAAAGCAAACCAGGAAAGAGAAAGAGGAGAAAGAGAGGGGCAAAGGCGAAAAGCGGAAAGGAAGTAGAGAAAAAGGAAATACGAAAAGGTAAATGGAAAAAGAGGGAAAGGAGTTTAAGAAAAGAGAGAAAAAGAAAAAAGGGGAAGATCAAAAGCAAAGGAGAAATGAAAAAAGTAAGTTGAAAAGGCAGAATAAAAGAAGGAAAAAGTAAAAAGAAAAAGGGAAAATGAGAAAATGGGAAAGGGAAAGAGAGAGAGAGAGACAGGAATAGGAAAAAGGAGAAAAAGAGATAGGAAAAAACGGGTAAAGAAAAAATTGGAAGGAGAAAATAAGGAAGGGAAAAAGAGTGGAAGGCGCAAGAGGAAAAGAGAAAGGCGTAAAAGAGAAATAGAAAAATTTAACGCGGAAGGAAAAAAAAGAGTAGGAAATAAAGATAAGGACATAGGGGAAAAAAGGTAAAAAAATAAAAAAAGTAAAAGGGCAAAGAGGAAAGGGGGAAAATGAAAAAGAGACAAGTGAAAAGGGGAATTAAAAAGATAAAATAAAAAAGGGGTAATGTGCAAAGAGAAAAAGAAGGGAAAGGGAAAAGGATATAAGGAGAAAAGGGGAAAGTTAAATAAAAAAGGTTGAAGCTTAAGAGGGAAGAGATAAAGGGAAAAAAGAAATAGAAAAAGTGGAAAGGGTGAAAGGCAAAAACGGGAAAGAGACTCCGTGTCAATCGGAATTCGAACGGCGAACAAAGCTAAAGAGAAAAAGAGGATAAGAAAAAAAGGGGAAAGTGAAAGTTGGTGAGAAAAAATAAGTAAGGGGAGATAAAGGAAAAGGAAAAAGGAAAGGGACAAGAGAAAAGGGAAAAAGTAGTAAAGGAGAAATGAGAAAGGTTCAAGCGCAAGAGGAAAGTGAATGAGTGAGAAGAGGGCAGGGGAAAGGGGAAAGGAAAAAATAGGCAAAAAGAAGAAAAGGGCAAGAGAAAAGGGGAAAAATGGAAAAGGGGGAATCAGAAAGAGAAAATGAGAAAGGGAAAATTGGGAAAGGGAAAAAAAGGGGAACTGGAAAAGGAAAAAGGGGCAAGGGGAAAAGGAGACAATGGAAAGGCTAAAGCGGAAGGAGACAGGAGATAAGGGAAAGGGGAAAGAGAAAAAGTGTAAAGGGTGAAAGGTAAAAAGGGGAAAGCGGCTGCGCGTCAATCAGAATTTGAGCCGCGAAAGAAGCTATAAAAAAATGCGTCGGACTTGCTTTTTAGAACCAAAAGGTGGCGGCTACAGTCGAGAGTAGAATAAAATACTACATGCAACACGCGATGAAAGTAGATTTTTTCCTCGGGTAATAACTACCCTGTCGGGAAAAATGTGCTTCTTTCACGCCTTTTTACATAATGTACTATTTTCCAATAGTAACAGTATTTTTTAAAACAAGCTTATTTAGTAGCCTTTAGAGTCCATAGTGAAAAAAGTGTGCGCGGCTTAAAAGTCTAATAATCGGTAAATAGAATCGGAAATTTTCTGAAAAAGCAGAAACATCTGTTTATAAATGTTCAAGTTCAACATCAAGAAAATTATACGATGTATGGTTAATTGAATGAATAGATGAATTGAGGGTGAGGGTTTTAAGTGAAGATGGAGAGTAATAGAAGTGAAAAGGGGGAGGCAGATGGATGGATATATGAATATTTGGATGGAGGGAGGGAGGGAGATATAAGAAAAGAGTGAGTAGAATATCGAGAAAGTGAGCGAAAGATGGCGGATT
>JAUELO010077687.1:0-18414 GCA_032357855.1 Amphibolips quercusostensackenii | reverse complement strand
TGTATTTAAAAAAAAAAAAATTTATCCAGCAGTTTTACAATTAATTAGAAAAGAAAGAACAGCAAAACTATTTTTTTAGAAGGGCTTTAGGCGGCATTGTATTTAGACCTTTAAATTATGTGGTTGAAAAACAAAATCAAACGATTTATCCTTGTAGGAGAAAATTTGTCATTTGTAATACATGGGCTAAAAATCAAGCCCTAGAAGGCACTTTGAAGAGCAAACTCAAGCTTTAAAACACAATATAATAAGTGTCGACCTTGTGGACTTCACCTCAAAAACCATTAGTCAATAAATTACTGCCGGACAAGGAACATTTGAGAAATTGCGTTCTTTTTGCATCCTAACAAAAAAATGAAGCTAAATCACCGAAATGATTTAATAAGCCTTAGGAGATTTCATAATAAAGATGTTCAAATTCGAATGCAAAAAGAATGCAATATCTCAAATGCTCTTTGTCGGATGCGATCGTTTTCACTAATGATTTTTAAGATTAGTCTGCAGGGTCGCTACCTTGAAGTTTGAATTTTGCCCTTTGAAGCTACTTAGGTACTCGAAAAAGTTCAACTTTGACCGGGAGTTACAAAACATCAAAATAAAGGCAACAAATGAACTTGCAGATCTAATAATAATTCAACATTGTACAGCAGTATTGTCTTTTTACAGGTGGTGGCTATTTACAGAGAAACAGCTCCCCACAGGGAGAGCAGCGTATTATTCCTCTTAGCACAATACCAAAGCTCGAATATGCTTTGGAAGGAGAGGATATAATTTTTCACAATAGACTGATTGGAAGACTGTTTAACTTTAAAATTGTCCCATTCATTCAAGATGAGGTCAACTTTGCTTCAATGGATTATCCCACTCATGCTAATCTTAAGTACATTAAAAGCGTATCATGGATAATATACATATCTAACTGGATTGATGGTAAAGGGTACAACCATATTATGTTAATGCAAAGTGCTACGGAGGCAATGAAGAAAATAGAAGCGCGTAAATCCGCCCTGGCACCTCTTCGACGTCTGTCTATATCTGAATCTTCCGGATCTTCGGTTTCTACTCATGGAGAAGAGGCATTTTCGACATTGCGTCATTATCAACAGACTTGGGAGAAGGAGAAACAAAAATTAAAAAATGTAGCGGCACGTCAAATGCGTCAACGAGAACAACAACTACAAGAAATAGAAAAACAACTAGGCAATCTGAAACTACAACAACAACAACAAGAAAAACTAAAACAGCAATCAGCTAATGAACAACGAGCGCTCGCGCGCCGGATACTTGAACAAGAAAAAGCAGCGCAAAAAATACAACTACAAATAGAATACTTACAACAGTGCCTACAACAACATCTACAACGAAAACAACAAGAGGAACTACAACAACGACGACGAGAAATACAACTACAACAGCAACTACAACAACATCTACAAGAACAGCTACAGCAACAACTACAGCAAGAACAAGAACGATTAAAACAAGAACAACAATATAACCAGCCCAAGCATAGTCATCGACAACATCATCAACGACAATATTCACAACAATATCCACAACAATATCATCAATATCTTGATTCTAATATATCTCATACAGATGATTTAAGTAATCCACATCATCTAAATAATCGAAATCATCAAGAGTAGTATATTATATGCTCCGTGAGAAGGTTAGTAAAATCAGAAATTTAGAGAAACAATCCTAAGCAGACGCTCTGGTCATCCACTCTATCAGTGCTTTATTATCCATGGCAAAGCCAACGCTTGGCTGACCTAGAGCAGGCTTCACTACTTACAACAGGTGTTACGGTCCGGCAAATTATGCAATAACTGACAATTCAAATAAGAAAATTAATTTTTAATTTTAAAACATATAAATTCAATCAGAATAGACTTATTTTTAATAGAATGATAAGATGTACAACTAAAACAGATTATGTTATAAACAAACAGTTGCACTTTTAAATGAAAAATTAGTTTTCAACTAAATAAGATTATTTTATAGCATAATAAATAAAGTTTCAAGAAAATAGTTAAAGCAAGAACAAAATAATTGAATTTTTAGATTAAAACATTAACGTTTAATTAAAAAAACAAATTTCTAACGAAATAGTTACATTTTCAACCAAATAAATAAAATTTTATATAACATTGAACCTCTAGCCCAACAAACTAATTTTCAAGAAACTAATTTATCTTACACCCAAATTGTTGAGTTTTTAAAACAAAAACACGAATTTCTTATAGAAATTTGGAATTCTCAATGAAAGAATATAAATTTTCAAGAAAAAAGTTAATTTTTAACAAAATATTTCAATTTATAACAAAAGAAATGATTTTTTTGTAAAAAACTTAATTATTGATAATTTTACTGCACACATTTTTACTCGAACCTTAGAATTATCAAATTTGTACAAAAAGAGATAACTTTATAAAAATAGAAAAAGAATTTTCAATTAGTTAAATTCAATTAGTTAAATTGCAACAAAAAAAAATTTTAACACAGCAGAACAACTTGCAGCCAAAAAGTTAAATTTTCAAGTCAAAATACAAATTTTTTTATAAAAAAAGTGGAACTGTCAATCTGTGAATGTGAATAATTAAGCAAAAAGTTCATTTTCAACAAATTATTGAATTAATTTTTAAACCAAAAAAAATGTAATAGTCAAGGCAAAGAAAAATCTCAACCATATAGATTAGTTTTTCACAAAAACAATTAATGGTAACCTTCCAAAAAAATGTAAAACAAATTAGTATTTTTCTAATCTAGTTGTTAAATCTTGTGGCGAAAAATACGAATTTTCAATGAAGAGTTAAATTTTTTCATTTAGAATGTGAATCTTCAGAAGAAAGTTAAAGTTAAACGAAATAATTCCCTGACTTTTTTATACATAGTAAAGTATATACATGAAAAAGTTAAATTTTAACCAGATTGATTAATTCTTTATTTAAAAAAATTATTTTTAAAGAAAAAGTGTAATAGTTGCTGTTTTTATCAAAAAATTGTTTTCATTAAAAAAAAGGTAAATATACAAAATAAATACAGATTTTTGACAAAAAATTTTAAAACTCAAATAAAGCAGTTTAAATTTAAGAGCCGAAAATATTAATTCTCGATGAGAATGATTTAATTTTCAATTCGAGAATTACGGATTATTAACCAAACAACTGAATTTTTAATTAAATGAATTTATAATTAAGAAACGTTTAATTTTTTACTGAAGAGGCGATTTTTCAACAAATTAGTCAAATTTTTAACCGAAGACTAAATTTCTTAACTTAATAATTAATGTTTAACAAAAAATTTATTTGTAAGCAAATATTTGTGTTTTCAAACAAAAGATTATTTTTCTATAAAAACAGACCATTTTTTAATAAAATGCATAAAGATTCGATATAAAAAAGTCAATTTTCGAAAATAAAAAAATTTATTTCCAACTTATTAGTTGAATCCACAAGCAAAATAGGCTTATTTTTAAACCATAAAAAGAAACTATTGACGAAGGAATAAATAAGCATTCTACAAAAAAAAAATTTCAGTTAATAAAGAAGAAAAAAGTGATCCAAAATTTTTACAAAAAAAAAAGAATATAAGACAAAAATGGATTGTTACGTTTTAAGCTAAACAAAATAATTTTCAAACAAAAAAATTAATTTTTAATGAATTAAATTTTCAACCACAGAAATAAATTTATAACTAAAATGATAAATGGATGGATTCATTCGTAAGCAAATAATTTAAATGTTAATTCAAAAAATTCATTTTCCACCAGAAAACAGAAATTTTCGACAAAATACATAAATTTTCAACTAAAAAAAAATAAAATTTCCACAAAAAATAGAATAGTTCAGTTTTCATTGAAAAAAATCAAATTTAAGATCTAGAAAAAACGAACCTCAAACTGAATATTAAAGTTGTTGAAAAAATAAATTTTCATTGGAATCAAAGTAACTTTTAACGAAATAGTTAACTTTTTAAGATAATAGATGAATCGTTCACCAAGGAGATTAAATTTTATAAAAAAAAGAATGATTTCTGACAATATACGTAAATTTGAAAATAATTTTTAAATTTTTATGTAAATTTTTAACTTAATAGTTCCATTATTATTAAAAAAAATTTAGTTTAAATAAAAAGGTAAACTTTCGATCATTTAGTTTAGTTTCCTCACAAAAAAGATTAATTTTTAACGGAATATAGGAATCCTAAGGCAAGCAGTAAAATTTTTAACTGAGGAAGATAAATTTTCACCCTAAAAAAGGATAGTTAATTTTCACATTCAGAAACTTAAATTTGTAATAAAAAAAAATTTGTTAATTAAAGGAATTAGGTTTTAAACAAGAAAAAAGCTTTCTTAATTAAAAAATGTTATGAATTGAATTTTAAAAAATCCGAACAGTAGAATATTTAATTAGCTTTCTAATCAAATATTGAACTTATTCGTTGAGAATTTATTTTTTTCTGGACTAAAAAATCATCTATTTTGGTAGAAGATGCATATTTTTAGTGAAAAATCACAAAATTTTAAGTGAAAATTAATCTGTTTTGGTCGAGGGTTAATCTATTTTCTTAAATACTTTTTTTTTTAATTTGTTTCTTTTTTGTTAAATTCAAGTTAACTTATAATTTTTAAACAAAATTGTTAAATTTTAGGAAAGCAGTGCAATTAATTTCAACTTTAAGAAAATTCCTTGACATTTACCTAAATTATCGCAATTCCCTGATTGGTAGCAATCCTGATATTTATTTTTAAGGACAGAACTAAGAAAGGATTAAAAAACTAGGAACAATAATAATGACTAAAATAATGTATAAAAATCATATTTTTTTCGCAGCAGCCATCAGCAGACAAGTTTCCAAGTGCAAAACTTATCCTGAAGGAAGGTTCTAGTGTCGTTTGATGCAGTTGGTTAGGAAAACTAATAAAGAATTTTCAGGCTAACTAATTTAGTCGGTAATATTAGTTTGCATTATATGCTGCTACTGATTAATACAACTTTTTAAAAAGTCTTACAATATATTGTCTTCATTTTCGTTTACCCTTTTCCTTTTTTTCATCTTTCTTAGTTTTCCGTCATAATAAAAAAAAAATTAAAATAAAAAATGTATTTTACACATTAGATTTAGAGGTCATTGAAAAATAAACTTGGACGATTTTCGGAGAACGAGGTTAAGTAAAATTTGCAGTTTTTCATGAATTAACAAATTTGGTCAACTTTGAACAGAATAGTTGAGTTTCACAAAAAAAATTAATTACGAATAATAAAATAGCTGATATTTTAAAAAAGAAAATCTATTTTGGATCAAAAAAATTTTTAATAAATCGAAACGGACGAATTATTGATAAAATAGTTAAAAATTTAACCAAAACGTATTTTTGTTAAATGCATCCTTAATGTTGAATTTTCAACCAAAAAGATAAATTCTTAACAAAACATACATTTTTAATCAAACTTTCAGCATATAACATCAATTTTTAACCAAAAAGGTGAATTTTAAATATAATAAAAATCAGTTTTTAACCAACAATGGAATGGCCAGATTTTTACTAAAAAATTAATTTTCAGTTGTGCAGTTGAATTTTTAACAAAGCTGGATTCTTTAGCTGAAAAAAGGGCTTTTCAAGAAAATACACTAATCTTCAAGCAAATTTAAATTCTTATTGGCGAAGTTTCATCAGAAAAGATTAATTCATTACCCGAAGATACGAATTTTCAATTAATTCCATCAATCAAAAAATAAATAAAGTTGTTTTTTAACACTAAAAAAGATACATTTTTAACCAAAAATTGAATAGATCAATCTTTATAGCAAAAAATTAATTTGAAGATTGAAAAACAATATTTTGCAAAACATTTAAATTTTTTACAAAACAGTTGAATTTTCAAGACAAAAAGACCAAAAAATATTGATCTTGAACCAAGAATTTGATTTTTTAATCAATTAGTTGAGTTGTCAGCTAGAAACTTAATTTTTAACAAAAAAAAAAATTTTCCAACAAAGTAATTGAATTCTAAATGTAAAAAAAAATTTGGATCCAAAATAGAGAAATTAAATTTTTATTTCAAAAAATTAACTATTAACTATAAAGTTCAATTTTCAACAAAAATTGATACACAATGAAATTCACAGTTCTTAATTAAAAAAATAATTTTTCAATCAAATTTGAGTCTTCATCAAAGAATTTTTCTCCAAGAAGATTAATTTTATTTTTCCAAGATGCGAATTTTAAATGAATTACATCAATTTTTAAACAAATAGTTGAATTTTTAGCATAAAATAATCAATTTTTATTTGAAAATTGAGCAAGTGAATCTTCATAACAAAAAATTAATTTTTAGCAAAAAAAAAAATAATTTTTTACATACCAGATAAATTTTTAGCGTAACAGTTGAATTTTTAAGATAAAGAGTCGAGATTTCTAGAAAATAGTTGATTTCTTGATCCAAAAATTTAAATTTTCAACCAAGCAGTTGATTTTTTAATAAATAAGTGAAATTATCAGTCAAAAACTTAATTTTTAAATCAGAAATCAAATGTTTAATGAATTGCATAAATTTAAAAAAAAAGTTCTCGAATTTTTAAACTAAAAAGGATCTATTTTTTCCCAAAAGTTGAATAGGTCAATCTTGATAACAACATATTAATTTTCAAATTCTAAAAAAGAATTTTTTGCAAAACATATTAATTTTTTACGAAATAGTTAAATGAGAAAAAAACGAAATGTCCTAAACACAGTTGCTTTTTTCATAAAAAAAATTATTTTCAAACAAGAATTGGATTTTTGAATCAATCAGTTAAAATTTAAGTTACAAAATTTAATTTTTCACTTATTACCTTAAAACCGAATTTCCAAAATATTGCTTCAATTTAAAAAGAATGGTTTAATTTTCAAACAAAAACAGAAGAATTTTTAAGTCCCAATTTGAATAGGTAAATCTTCATAGCTGAAAATTAATTTTTAACTGAAAAAAATTGTTTACAAAACATTTGAATTTTTCACATAATGATTGAATTTTTAAGACAAAACACGTGATTTCTATAAAATAGCTGCTTTTTCAACCCGAAAATATTAATTTCGAACAAAGCAGTTGATTGTTTGATCAAACAGTTAAATGATAATTTTAAAATCTATTTAAAAAAAAATCACTCAGTAGTCAAATTTTTAATAAATAGGAATTACTTATCACCAAGAAGAATTCTTTCTTAACAAGCAGCATATATTTTTAAACAAATAGTTGCATTTCTAAGCTAAAAACGATTTGTTTTCAACCTGAAATGGAATAGTTCAATTTTAATTACAAAAATAAATTTTCAACCATTCGGTAGCATTTTTAGCAACAAAAATTTATTTTATATAAAAAAAGAGTTTTAAAAAAATACATAGAATTTCCACCAAATATTTGAATTTTCATCTAAGAAGATCAGAGTATTACCAAAAAATTAAATAATTTTCAAACATAAATGGAATAGGTAAATTTCAATGGAGAACAATTAATCTAAACATTTAGTTTTTCAAACCATAAAATATAAATTTGCAGCCAAGCTGTTGATATTTAATATGTTAGTTGAATTATCAGTGAGATTCCGTCCATAAAGAAAATTTCACAAGAATAGTTAAATTTTCGTCCACAAGGATGAATTTTCAACAAAATAGTTAAATTTTTAACGAAAAATATAAGTTTTCAACCAAAAATAGAATGTTTACATTTTCAGATTGAGAAAGTAGTTTTTAAGAAAGGAGAAAACAGTTTTTTATCCGTTTAATATAACTAAAAAACACGAATTTTTATCAAAATATTTGAGTCCACAGAAAAAAGGTGAACTTTCTACAAAACAGCACAGTTTCTAAACCGAAATTGAATATTGAAATTTTTGATTCAAAAATATAAGTTTTTAACCGAAAACAGAATAGTAAAATTTTTGTTCAGAAAAGTTACTTTAAGAAAAAGACGAATTTTTCACCCGTTGAAATTAACCAAAGAAGAATAATTTTTAACCGAATACGTATATTATAAACAAAACAGTTCAATTTTTAAACCCTAAACTATGAATTTTTAACACCAAAGCTAATTTTAAGTTAATTATAAAATAAAAGCTAAGTCGCTATTAATTTAATTTTTTTAATATATTGTTTAATTTTAAACAATATAGTTGAATATTTAACTAAGAAAGCTTAGTTTTTAACTAAAAAAGGTAAGTTTTCGTCCAGAAATAAGATAGCTATTTTCCCAGCTTGAAAAATTAATTTGAAAATAAAAAAATTTTCAACCAATAAGTTAGTTTTTTGAATAAATACTTATATTTTCAAACAAATAGATAAATTTCCTACTCAACTACTTTTGTTTATGATCATCAAAATCTTATAAAATCTTTTATGTTTTCTCAAAAATCTTAGGGAAAGTTTGTTTATATAACTTGAAAAAAAAACAGATAAATTTCTAACAAAGGTAGTTAACTATTTAAATATGTATTTTATCTTAAAATTGTTTTTTCATTAAAATCAAAAGATTATATGCGTTTTATTTTGCATTTTTCACTTTCTCTTCCACCCGCGTAAAAATAAGCTACATGGGTCAAGAATTGGTTATGGCTAGGATAAGGATTCGATAAAGAATGGCTCAAAGCTGGCTAATGTCCGCAAACCACGGTTAAGCCACTCTGAACTTGAAAACATTTTTTAAAACTTTCAGCGGTTTCTGCTGGTGTGCAAATGAAATGAATATAATGACAAGCTATACATTTTCTAAGGATTATGTTTGTGTGTCGGACAAAAATTAAGCGTTTTGAACGAAAAAAATTGACTTTCCCACAAGAATAATGACCCATGTGAAGATTTTTCTAAAACTGACCAAGAATCTCCCCTGAGTTTACCTAGTGTCATGCCGCACAACTGGATGCTCAGTAGACTTCTTTAGTGTTTATAAATGTGCAGTACAATTTTAGGACACTTTAGGCTGAGCAGTAAGGGCACGTCGCGCTTATAGCTACGCATTTGACCTAATTATATTTTATCACGACGCAGTATGATAGAACGCAATTATAAATAACACAGAAGTCTACTGCGCAGCTGAAAGTGCAACACGTATCTAATGCACAACTGAAAATGCCACATAAGTCTACTGTCCTGTCGGAAGTCCAAAATCTCTTGCGTGCGTATCTAGAAGTGCAACATGACTCCAGAGCTTAACCAAAAATGCTCCAAAGGCATACCGCGCAGCCGAGAGCGCGATATAACTCTAGCGCGGAAAAAAATATATGTCACATCAGTCTACTGCAAAGCTGCAATTCCGATATATTTTATGTGCGGACCCGCCAATACCACATGAGTCTACTGCGTAGACAGAGGTGTGACTATTGCAAAACTAACAATACCGCATAAGTCTACTGTGTAGCTAAAAGTGTGAAATAACATTAGTGCGCAACCACAAATGCGGCTTAAGTCTACTGCATATCCTAAAGTGCAACGCTACCTTAGTAACCAACCACACATGACACAGAAGTTTACTGCGCAGCCGGTAATGCTATATAACTCTAGTGCGCAACTGAATATACTACATAAATTTACTGCGCTGTCAAAAGTGCGACATAATACTAGTAACCAACCGCTAATGGTACATTAGTCTACTTCGCATGTGGAGTTGTGACACAGCTCTGATGCGTAGTAATTAATGTCGCAGAAGTTTACTACTCATCTGGAAGTGCGACATAACTTTATTGCGCAACTACAAATTTCTCAAAAGGCCAAAGCTGAACTGCAAGAAAGGCGTTACTTTAGTACCTAACCACACATCCTACAAAAGTCTACTGCGTAGTCAGTAGTGCCATATAACTCTAGTGAGCAACTAAATATACCACATACTTCTACTGCGCAGCAAGAAGTGCGACATAATTGAGATTAACAACCACCAATGCTACATTAGGCTATTGCGCATCTGGAATCGTGACACAACTGTGGCGCGCAAAATTATTGCCACAGAAGTTTATTGTGATGCTGGAAGTACGACATAACTCTATTGCGCAACCTCACATGTTACAAAAGTTTACTGCGCAGTCGGTAGTTCTATATAACTCTGGTGCACAACTAAATATACCACATACTTCTGCTACGCAGTCGGAAGTGTAACATAACTCTTGGGCGCTACTACTAATGCCACATAAATCTACTGCGCATCTGAAAGTGCGACCTTAATTAAGTGCGCGACTATAAATTTTGTGATGAGGCAGTGTTATTAATAGTAATGGACAGATTTGCCCTGATCTGGTACTGTTCGGCTTAAGTCTACTAGAGACC
Source organism: Amphibolips quercusostensackenii (assembly GCA_032357855.1). Lineage (NCBI taxonomy): Eukaryota > Metazoa > Arthropoda > Insecta > Hymenoptera > Cynipidae > Amphibolips > Amphibolips quercusostensackenii. Next base: position 8,117 of record JAUELO010077687.1, on the reverse strand, counting down.
CGAACCGAAAACACCGGGTCTGTTATATCACGCACAGATCTGTTTCAAAGATTCAAGGACGTGTAAATTAGAGACCCGATCAGAATAATACCGGATCGCGCATTTGAGAGACGCGGACAGAAATTTTTGTATCAGGTCTGCTAATGCAATCTGATAGATCCAGACCTGACATTTTCGGTTGAATTCCGGGTCTTTCACATTTTTGTTCCTCGGAAAGTTAATGTTATACACCTGACGCACGAGTTAGGCGTCTGGAGAGTTTCGCGCTCGACTTCCGACAGATGCCTGCTGGACTCCTGAGATATTCTCATTTGATTCGCGAGAGTGAACTTCCGGGAGATTTCCGGTCAGTTCTTAAAAAAAATTTTACATGGGTCGTTATTCTCGTGTAAATGTAATTTTTTCAAACGCCCAACTTCTACGCGACACACAAAAATAATTCCTATATAATTTAGAACTTGTCATAATGTTATATTCATTTCAGCCGCACATCAGCAGAAGCCGCTAAAAGTGATGAAAAGTTTCCATTCTTTTTGCTCGGGTCGAGCAAAACGTATCTCTGGTATTTACTCTTGAAACCCTGTGCACACTGCAGAGGCTGGCTGATGCAAAAAATATAAGTCAAAGGGTTGATTAACAAGTAAACTCTTTTGCTGGTGTTCGTCTTGCCGTTTTAAAAAGTGTTTTTTTTGTCGATGTAGCCAAGATTTTGTAACTTCCGCACAGATGATAAGCCTTTACAAGGTTTAAGATATACTGGACTTTAATTGTAATGTGTTGAAAGGCCGCTTTTTAAATCCAGAGTTAAAGTATCAATGATTTGCAGCAGTGACCAAACTTGTGATCTGGTCACTGACCGAAAATAGTGTGGAGTGACGACGACTAGCGAATTTTAGTTTTATGAGCTTAAACTTTAAAACTAGCAGCTTAACAGATGACTTGTAACTTGTAACTTAAAACTGATTTCTTTTTGGTGATTGGAACTCTTGGTTACAGCCCAGTGTCGGGGGTCGTCTTCTAATTGTTTTGGTCTAAATTTAGGTAAATTTGAATGTAAACATTTCGGGGCGCCTAAACCGTTTCCATAATACTTTGTTATACGCTTGACTGTGTACGCGCGCACGTGCGGCCCTTCCAAAACGAGAATCGCAACGTCTCTCGCCGTGCGCACCGGAGACGCTTATGTTAGTGGAGTAGCCGTTCTAGGATAATCAAAGCCGAGGGGACTGAAGCCGAGAGTTTGGTATATAGTGAATAGCGCAGTTGTCCAAATGCATGTATCACTTCTTAGATATCGAGAGGCGTAAAAAGTTATATGTGTGGTGGTTAATACATATGATACCCTATAGTAAATGGCGCAGTTGTCAAAATGTATGTATTCCTTTTTAGATATCGAGAGACAGACTTATTTCCATATTAAATGTCTGCTTAGAATTCTCATGTTGATTATCAATGATTAGCGTTTTCAGGCTAAACATTGTATGTCTTATGAATAAGAGTAAATGATAAAACAATGATACAGACATGTCGTTTCGCTTGCGGTATTTGTTACGTGTAGAAGGTGAAGAATATTTTTTGTTTTGTACTGTTATATTAGTGATTGCTAAATGGATCCATAATAGGTGGGCGTCGGCGAAGTGATGCGTAGTATTGAGGTTGTTGCCTCGTTCCTTTTAAATCAGGATATTTCAATTGCGTATTGGATTAAATAGAGGTTTTAACAATATTCAAATATAATTATCTAACTTATTGGTTCATTCATTAAATATAAATGTTTTATAATTATAATCTATTTGTAATAATTAATAGTCATTATTATAAACGTCGCAAGACGTGAAAATATTAATATATTTTAATCGTATCACATGAAAAATACATATTGTAACGTAAAAAAACGTTAAATAAATAAAATTGTGAAATAAGTTAGTAATCTTTAAGCAGAAAGAGTCTTCGTGATGATCATGCGTAGCGTGATGGTATTGCTGATTCACAAATATTTCAGAATGATTGTACAAGCATTTTTCTGGGTCTTTGTATTCAAGTTAGACACATCAGTATCATTTATAAATAGATGCTATTCAAGCACTTTAAATGCTTTATAGCGTGTACTAATATTTTTCTTCACCTTCATTTTTCAACTATCACGCAGTTTCATCACATCACGAGTGTTAGCTCGTGTTAAAGTGACTATATGGAAAATTCGTTTTCATATCTGTTTCCGCTTAGAAGTTGCATCAAGCACTTCATTGTCTGAAAAAATCTTAGTCAGCTTATAGAGCTTAGTAGATATAACAGCGAATCTATTCCAATTTTCTCAGCTTCTGTTCTTGAAGTCATTCAGAAGGAATGAAGATAGCAAACTGCATTCTAATTCTTACCTTAGCGGTTTACCTGGATCTTGCTGGTAGGTATAACTTGGGTTACTTTATATCGAAGTCCTGCGAAAATATCCCTTCTTTAAGGCTTGCGATTCTGAAATCCTGGAAACAAATTTTTTTGATTTAAAAAACCAGGTCCCTTAATGCTAAACAGTAGTAATTATTTAAACATGACTCACCCTCGACAGAAAAAACCGACCTTAGTAGGAATAAAAATATATAATGTGCTTTTTCTCATACAACTTAGATGTTTTCGGTATTGCATAATTTCGAACGACCTCCAAATGCTTAAATAGGTTTTAGACCTTTAGGCCACCCTTGATAAAAAAGAGTTGTGATACCGTCTTTTACAGAAAAGTGAAGAATTGTTTTACCCTTTATGAGGAATAAAAAGTTATATTTTGTTTATTTTCTTCTTATAACGCAACTTTTAAGATACGTTCTTAAATTTTTTAATAAACCTGCTTCACAACTTATAATCAGAAAATGTTTTATTATATTATAATGTGCTCCTTTAAAGTTAAATAAAAAATTAATTTGTAATAAGGAGGAAAATAAGTGAAAACCTCCTTTACTTTCCCGTTCGATGTCACAATGTACGATCTTCCTGATTGTACCGAAATGATAATCATAAATGTACAAAAAAATATATAGCACACTTTACAGTTTTAATATTTTTTTTTAATTGTAAACATTAAATAATTAATTATATAAAATAAATGATATACAATCTGAATGTATATATGATGTGTGAATATTTGTATGCCTATTCATTTTTACACTAAATTTTACGAAAATAGGAAGTAAGACAACGATAATAACATTTTTCTTTTTGGGACACCTTTGTGAATATATGTGAAGGTTCCCAGGAATACTGTTCTTGAGGCTTGTGCCTTTTTCCCCATTAAGTTTTTGAATTTTTGAGTGTTTTAGGAAATATAGTTTTTATTTTTTCAATATAAAAAGATTGATTATAAGCAAAATTCAATTGCTTTTTTTCAGTCGTGTTGTTAAACAAAAATACTTGTTGACCGAATCCATTTCAAACCAGGCAGGTTCTACACTTGAATTCACAAAATTTTTTCGGAATAAAATATGTTGTTTTTTAAAAGAAATTAGGCGATAAGTATCTTTGCAATCTTCAAAACAAACTTTTCTCACCTATTTATGCGTACTTGAATTTTGTTTTGTTTTTCGAAAAAATTTGAATTTTTTAAAAAGTACATAACTTTAACCTAATTGATATATTGGAGATTTATTTGCAAATAGTAGAGTTTATCGCCTTCTTTTAAAATCCGTCAAAAAATTTTAAAAAATTTCAAAAAACCCACACTTGTATTTTTTGCTAATGTTCTTGCTAGGAGATTTTTTTTTCATAAAATCAAATTTTCGCATTTTTCCTGCAAGCAACAACTGATACGACAAAAAAGTTTTAAAAATATTTTACACATTCAAAAGTACTAGAAACAGTTTTGTTACTCATTTATAATATCTTGCACCATTTCTGAGAAAAATAAAAAAATTCAATTTTTAAATTTTTATTAGAAATGAAATTATTTGAAACCAAAATTTTCTAGTTTGCATTAAACTTATAGAATTTTTTTTTCTCTCGAGTTTAAGAAGTGATTTGCTTGGTACTGCTTCTCTAATGAAAAGTGTATTTGAATAAAGTACTTGCTACAATTTAAAAAAAAAATGAATTTAGTTTTATTTTTTTAATAAAAAAAGTTATTTCCTAATAGAATGTAAATAAAAGAATGCATTTGTGTAACATTTTTATTTATATTTTAACAATGAAGAGCCAATTTCGTGACACTTGAGAGTAGGCTTAAGTCACGAAGTCACCTTGACAAACACAAATAGAAGTTTAAAAAAAATCATTTACGCAAATAATCTATTACACCAGTCAAAAATAGCACTTTTTGTATTTGGCAACTAATAGTTTAGTTGCCTCATCATTCACGATTCCATATTTTAATTTTTGAACATTTTGACCGCATATAATTAAAAAATATATATTTAGAGCTCGCGCTTACTTTAGAGATAAAAAATAGTGTCATTTGTGGCACATAATCTAAAAAATGTTAGCACAATAGTAGCGTAAAATTTTTTTAAACAATATACTTATATTTACACATAAAAATCATGTAGCTTTAAAACAAGTAGAATGCTTAAAAAAAGTTTTCTATGAGTAACATGAGTAACATGAAATTTTGAAAAACTTATATCTTTAGGAATAAAGATTAAAAGTTTCAGATAAGGAACTCAAATTAGGATTTTTTTTAAATATATCAAACGCTACTCGTTTTTAACTTTGTCCTGAATTTGAAAATATTATTATTTTTATAATAGATAAAAAAACATTGAGTATTAGTTTAATTCATTTTTTGTCTTTAAACATCTTGACAATCAAAAAATACTTCCATAACTTTGTGTTTTCATTGTTATTGTTTTTATTTGTTCACGCTCAGAAACACAGTTTCTCGATGTTTCACAACTGCGTTTTAATTTTTGTTATTCAGAGTTTCGGTCCTGACATTAAAGTGTCATTGAGAAAAATAGAACCTCGGCAGAGATAATGCTAAATGAGTAGAAATATTAAAAAAAAAAAAATGCGTTTATAGTGTAAAAAAGATTTGTGCCCAAGGATTTTTTGTTCTATATGGAACAGTGTATTGAAAATGAATTGTCATGTAAAAAATTATGTCATTAGCTAGCATATGTTAATAGTTTAAACAAAAATTGAAAAAAAACAGAGCTGTATTAATCTAACGTTTGCTTTTTTGATACTTTAATGTTAAACAAAGTTGCAAATTGTAAATTTTTGACGTTTTATGTTTCAAATTATAATTTACTAAAAAGCTTCTTATTCAAAACCATATAATTTTGATTGTTTTTTAAATAAATAATCTCTCGGAAAATACGATTTAAATTCTCACATTTCAAGCGTTAGGAATGATACTGATTTTTTTATGCAAAAAGATCATTTTGCAGTATAGAAAAATATGTCCAATCACTTTCAATATCACTTGATACAAATGCTTCACATATTATGGAATTAGGTCTATTTTCGTCTTTTGAAAAATAAACCTGATTTTATACACGGAACATTTCAAGATATACCTATAAGTATACACATACATTTATGTTTGTTCAATCAAATTGAATTATAGATATCAATACTAATGATTAAGTCATTCTAAACGAAAAGTAAACAAAAATTGAAATATTTTAGGAAAAAACCAAAAATTTTTGGCATGATTGAAAAAGAATATTATAATGAATAATAATAAATTTATTAAACAATTATTTATGATAACTTGAATCAATTATGACCTAAATTATATCGAGAATTCGACCAAAAATAAGAAAAAAAAACTGCAACTTTGTAGGATTATTATAAAAAAACATTTTTATGTATATTAATAAATTATATAAAAAATTATTTCTGTTAACTTGAATTAATTATTACCTCACTCTTTTTGAATATTCGAAAAAAGTGGTAAATTTGAGAAAAAACTGCAACTTTGTAGCATTTTTCTCAGAAAATATTATTATAAATAATAATGAATTATTTTAAAAATCATTTCTGTTAAATGTTATAAATTATAACCTCACTCTAATTAAAAATTTGAAAATAAGTTAAACATTTCGGATAAACGTCGCGTCACGTCACATCACATCACAGCACATCATATATCACATCAGCTTTTTTGTTAAAAATTATTTTTTTCATGTTGAAAATTCAAATATTTAAAAATATGATTCAACCCTTGGTTCGAAACAGAATTTTTCAAAAATTCATATTATTGATTTGAATGTTCAACTTTTTACAGAAAATTCGTCTTTCAAGCTTGAACATTCAATAGTTTAAACTGATGTGTTTTATTGCTTATGATTTTTTTTTGGTTCGTTGTTCGTCTTTTATGTATAAGAATTGATTTTTTGAATTGCAAAAAATACTATAAATTTTTTTGTTAGAAAAGTGGACCTTTTTTTTTAAATAAACTATTTGGTTAAAATTTCCTGTATTACATTAAAAATTCGCTTTTTGTTTTAAGTTTATATCCTTTGTTAAAAATCCAAATATATGTTTGAAAATTAAAATATTTTGTTAAAAAGTATACAATTTTGTACCAAATTAATCATTTTTTTGGTAAACAATTTAACTCTATAGTTGAAATTTTGTGATTTTGTTTAAAAATTTATCTCTTTTGGTAAAAAATACATTTTGTCACGTAGAAATGCAACTTTTTTATTGTAAATGAATCTATGTTGGGCATGAATTCATGCATTTTGTTAAAAAAATCGTCTTTTTTGGTATAATTGAATTATTTTTGTCATCAAATACGATGCTTAGTTTTTTTTATCCGTAAAAAGCAACATCAAAAGTAAAAAAAAAAATAAAAATTGAAGGCAAACGTCACAACTACGAAAAGAACAATAAGAAAAAAGATTTTTCAGCCAAAAAAGGGCGACAAACGTGCTACTTATCATTTTTAGTTAAGCTGCGCAGTTTTCGTTTTATTCGTGGAAAATAACATTTTGAAAAATAAAATTTTCGGAAAAATGACTCAAGGTAAGAAAAAAAATTTATCAACAAAAGTTGAAGGCTCAAAAAGATTGATGAATTTGTTAATGATTATTTTTTATGAAAAAGCACAGTTTATAATTTAATCGTAATAAATAACAATAAGAAAAATTAAAAAAAAAAATGACGCACTTTTCTTGCAGAAAATTAAACTTGTTCGTCCAAAAATTAATCTTTTTGGTTGTATATGGATATGTTTTCGTTAAGAACTCAACTATTTTATTACAAATTAATTTGTTTTTGATGTATTTAACTATTTCTGATAAGAAAATAGAATCTCGTTGTGTTATGAATATCAACTATTACATATCTCATTAAGAATGAATCTTCTTTCAATAAAAATTAATACACTTAATTCAAAATTAAACTACTTTGCTACAATCATTCTTTTTAGTGATAAAACCATATTTTTGGTTGAAGATTATTGGTATTAGTTCAGGATTTAATTATTTTATTTAAAATTTGTCATTTTGGATGAATTTGACTATTTCTACTTTCAAATAAAACATTTTTTAAAGGATAAGCTATTGCATTTTTTAATGAAAACTCATCTTGTTTGTTTAAAAAATCAAATACTTAGTTAAAAATGTAAATATTCGAAAATAAATCTTTTTTGGTTTATTATTTAACTATTTATCGATTTTTCTGTTTTGAATTAAAAAATGATGAATGACGATTGTAATTTCAAATCTATAAAAAAATAGTGCTTACATTTTCTTCTTAATTTTTATTCCTTTAGCATTTATAGACAGAAACACTTTTCCCCGGGTAGTAATGCTACAAATAAAATTAAACTTAGCCAAGTTTTCGCATCGTAGAGTTTTTGTAAGGATTTTTTTTTTTTGCAAAAGGGTTATGAATCTGTATTTTTTTACCTAGATTGTTCACCATCAGGTGTAGGAGCAATGAGGTTTGCTGGAAGCATGTTACCACCAATTACCCCGTGGGAGAACATGGAGTCAAATGGCCTCCCAGTGAGAGTAAAGCGGAATCCTTGGAATGGAAGGATTGAAGATATTGAGCTTCGAGTTGAAGGTGGCCAGCAGCGTCCACCAATTCGCCCAGATATGAGAATCATTCATAAAATTGATAAGCTCAAGGGTCTGCAATATATTATGCACATAAATGATAATGGAAACGTCTTTGCT